>CM060840.1:97795000-97907500 GCA_030762175.1 Metallyticus violacea | reverse complement strand
CAAGCCACAGCACCAAAGCCTGCACCATTGGAGACGCTCTACGCATACTATGGCCATCAGAAAATCATGATGAAAAAATTCTCCTGCTTGTGACCGACAGTGCGACGACCTACATGATCAAGGCGTGAAAGACATTGAGAGTGTTCTACCCTAACATGCTACATATAACCTGCCTTGCTCATGGTTTTACACCGATTGACTGAAGAGGTTAGGAACAATTTCCCAGGAGTGAACAACATTATTTCATTCGTGAAGAAATCCTTTCTGAAAGCTTCCAGTCGTATTTAGATTTTCAAGGAAATGCTACCACAAACACCTCTATCACCAGAACCCATCTTCACCCACTGGGATATTTGACTGCAGGCAACCATTTAATATGGCAACTATTTTGAAGACATCGAGAGTGTTGGTTATAGATACATTTTTACATCAATGATGGAACCTGCATAACAAAGGCTAAAACCTTTCACAATAAGAACAGTATATGTTTACTTGCCTTTTAAGATCAACTCAAGTGATCTTCCTGCACCTGTTCAACACTTGGAGTCCGCATCTTTACTACTAAAATACGAAACAGAAATCAATGACACAATTTCAAAGAAGGAAATACAGAGCCAATGGGTGAGCCTGTTCTTTGAAGCTCACCAAGATTCTGTAGCAGAACCCAGGGTTTACAACAATGAAAACTGTATCTACTGTTCTTCAGGGGAGCAAATTTCAGACGGTTTTCCTTGGGGGCCGACATCAATGCCTTCATTGAAATTTGCACCGTTAACTTCATGCCGTGTCAACAGAACGATAACTTTCTATAAGAATGTTTTAAAAGACAATAGAAAATTTTTCCCCATAGAAAACCTAGCAATATAGGAGGTCAGGTCCATAAGTTCCGGCTTGACCATTTTCTAGGTATGATAATTACAAAAGCTATATTTAATTTTTCTGTATAGTTATCCTTTATTGCAATACACTTCTCACATCTTTAAATTTATATAACCCCCCCTCCCAAATAGTTAGAAGTCTTGTGTACAAAATGGATATAAACAGCATCCATCACTTCATCGTCACACTTAAATTTCCTTCCTCGAAGGCCCTTCTTGAGTTTTGAGAAGAGCAAATAGTCACTGGGAGCTAGATCTGGGCTTGAGATCTTCACAGCTTCCTTTGCAGCAAGAGTTGTGTGCACAGGCAAGTTGTCTTGAAGAAGATGCACACTACCACTCGGTTTTCCTCGCCTTTTCTCTTTGATGGAAGCACGCACTCTGTGCAGTAGGCCAGCATAGTACTGCCCATTTACTTTGGTGTTCATCTCCTTGACATCAATGAAAGTTATTCCACAGTACCAACTGTGGCCATGACCTTTTAAGTTAATTGACTGACCTTGGCCTTTAGAGGCGGCGCTTCAAGGTTTACGCTAATACATTGATTGTCTTTTGGACAAGGGATCATAGTAGAAGACCACACAGTTTCATTTCCTGTAACAATGGTTTGCAGAACATCTCTCTCGTTGCCATGGCAGAGCCCCAAAAATGCCTGACAACAGACGACTCGTTGTTGCTTTTGAACTGAGGAAAGAAGTCTAGGCACCCATCTTGTACTAACCTTATTCATGTTTAAATGTTGATGAATAATTCGAAGGACTGTTGTTTTAGAAAGGCCCAAATTTGCTGCTCTTACTGTAACTTTGAACCGCCGGTCTATCATAATTTCTCCTTCCTAAAGAGCAATGTTTTCAGGAGTGAGCACTTCCAAGGGTCGACCTGGACGCTCTTCGTCTTCAATGCTTTCTCTACCCATTCGAAAAAGCTTGGCCCTTTCTTTTACGGCATAATATGAGGGGGATGCTTCCCCATATACACCGTGCAATCGTTGTTTAATTTCATTTGGAGTAAGTCCTTTTTTTCTGAAGAACTTAATAACAGGTCAATACTCCATTTTGAAATGTCACCAATTCATACATAATTCAGGAAATAAATGCAAACAGCCTGAAAAATAATACATTCAAAAATTGATAATAAATACCATTGTGAGCAAATTCCAATATCACCTGATGACATTAATTTTTTTTTGTAAATAATGCAAAGACAATTAATATGTCCACCCATACAGTCATCTCCTCAAAAATTACAATGTAATGATATTACAAGAGCAGAATCTTTAAGTGGCAACATTACAACTCAGAAAATACTATACTGGAAAAGAGCAGGGAAAATGAAATTAAATAAAAGACATGTTTGGTTTGTAAATCTTGGTAATAAAAATATTTTAAACTTAATATTTATACCTGTAACCCATACTATAAACTAGATATTTTGTAGAAAGAGCAAACTCCATTGTTTCAAAATTACGATATCTGTCCCAGTATAAATAATGGTAATAAAAATACAATCTAGATTATCAAGCTATATAAACAATGTAATACAGTTTTTTTCACACTAACTCCATTCACTTACATAAAATTTGGACATATGTTTCGGGAGCGATCCCTCCCATCTTCAGCCTGTTGACAAACTGTTGTTAAACGTGGCGGTTGGGTCTCTTGATGTTCTTGTGGCGGCATCTGTTGGTTCTATTAGGAATTTGCTGAGTTCATCCAATGGAGGGAAATCGAAATTCATCAAATTATCCTTATTTTTTGTAATGAAAATGTTTTCCCAAGTGGAAAGTTCTATTGCATTATGAAGTTGTTTAAGTAGTTTTATCTCTGGTTTAATTTCATGATTTTTATTCCAAAAGTGCGCTGCTATTGCTGATTTATCAATTTGTTTTAAGTGAATATTTCTGAAGTGTTCTTTTTTCCAGATTCCCAAATTCCTCTTCGTTTTTCCAATGTATTTTTTGTCGCACTCTGCACATTCTATTTTGTAAATACCTGACTTTTGTTCTGTTGGCATGTAGTCCTTTACTCTGCAACCTAATAAGTTCTTTATATTAAAATTGTTCTTTGGGGCTAACATAATTCCTTGTTCTTTGAATATCTTTTTGAACTTATTGTGATAAATTGGGTGGTATGTGAAACTTTTGAATTTGTAACTTTCTTTTGCACTTTTAAGAGTGGAAACATCTCTTATTGTTTTTTGGTTTTATTGATGATTTTTATTACTGTGTCTTTGTTGTATCCATTAGTTTCTCCTATCTTTATGATTTGTTGGTATTCCAATTTGTACTCTGTTTCTGTGAGTGGAATGTTAACTAATCTGTGTGCTAAACTATAAAACACTGCAAATTTATGTGGAATGGGGTTAAAACTGTCATTTTTTATGTAATTTTCTGTGTGAGCATCCTTTCTATGAATTCCAAATGTAAGATAGTTTTCATTTCTTATGATTTTTACATCTAGGAAGGGGAGATATCCACTTCTTTCTTCCTCTATGGTGAAATTTATAGATTTGTGCTGTAAA
Organism: Metallyticus violacea; assembly: GCA_030762175.1. NCBI lineage: Eukaryota > Metazoa > Arthropoda > Insecta > Mantodea > Metallyticidae > Metallyticus > Metallyticus violacea. Next base: position 97,904,102 of record CM060840.1, on the reverse strand, counting down.
TTCAGAAGTTTTAGTGCATCTGTTGTATGTTTTTTCGGAATTATTGCAAATATGTCATCCATATACCTATACCATGTTTTGAAGATTAGAGGGAAGGCTTTGGTGATATGCATTTCAAACGAACTCATAAAAAAATCTGCTAGAAATGGAGATGACGGGTTTCCCATAGCTAGTCCCGAGACTTAGCGAATATTTCATGCTACAGCATTATATATAGATTATTTATTCCATATTTTGATATTTTAATTAATAACTGACAATTTGGATTTCAGATGGTTTTACTACTTTTAAAACTGTAAAGCCTATTATTTATGAAATAATTAATGATTTTGAATCCCACACCTTTAGATTTAAATAAGGCCTTTGATTCAGTTTGTCAAAATTTTCTCATTTCCAAGGTACATATTATAAAACTGGTGATAAAGAACCTAAACTAATCAAATCATATCTTTGCAATAGGCACCAAATAGAGTGAAAATGAAAAATGCTAAAAGTCATCAATGGTGTGTCTCAAGGATCTGTCCTTGGAATATTCCTTTTTCTAATCTATATGAAATAAATTGTTATTAATGTTTCTTATAAAACTGTTCTCTCTGATGATGATACTACAACTACCACAACAACAATAACAACTAAATATACATATAAGTCGGTAAACTTCACTAACTGATTAATTCATCATAACATGTTTCAAAAGCATTCATTCTCATCATCAGCTGGGGACTCACTAATGCTGGCAGGTGACGAAGTGACCTCTGGTGGTTCCAATAAGTAATGCAACAGGAAGTCCATTGGTGGGATGTCAAAGTTTATATCATTATAAAATAACGATGTTTATTTTTTTAAAATATAAATCTTCTCCCATATTGCCAATTCCTTGGGATTGTTGGTAGCTTTCAACAGTTTTGCTTCTTTGGCAATGAATTACGATTTATATAGTTAAAGGAAAAATATGAAGCTACTAATTGGGCTACACAAAACAAACTAGCATTAAATTATAATAAAACAGAAACAATTCATTTGGTTTAATAAAATTAATGAATGTAGTTAGTATGAACAAATATGTTAAGTTAGGTGGTATCTGTATAAAATATAGTGAACTTTTGTAACAGTGGTGTCAATTATTAACATGTAAGAGAAATTGAGTCGTGATAGTAACATACACACCACTAAAATTGAATTAAATGGAAGACTAGTTTCGGGAGCCATCGCTCTTATCATCAGTTCCTGGTCGACTGAACTGATGATAGGAGCGATGGCTCCCGAAACTAGTCTTCCATTTAATTCAATTTTAGTGGTGTGTATGTTACTATCACGACTCAATTTCTCTTAAATGTTAGGTGGTATATATTTAAATTGGAAACTTAACTGAAATATACATTCAGCAGAATTTAACTAAAAATTATCAAGAATTATCTATTTCTTGCAAAAACTAATAGTGAAAACAAATCTTAATAGTTTATTATGGCCTTCTATCTTCACATTTACAATATTTGTTATTCAAATAGCAAAAGACCATTAGAAGCATTAAAGGATTGTCCCCTCTGCAAATCAGTACAACTGTCTCTATCAAGGATAAAATTATGACTCTATCTTCACTTTTCACTCTCTATGGTCTACTATAGGACATAAAGGAAAATATACAACTTTTCAACTCATAAAATCAGATATATATCTATAGTACTAGACAAAAATAACCTTGATATAATATAAATTGAACTGTCTAAAGCTATTAACAGACATGATTATAAATAAATAATAAGCTGCCCCCGCCCTTTAGAATTATGAATATCAATCAATTTAAAGACTGGATTAAAATCTTATTAATTAGCAAAAGTACATATAGTTTTTAATTAGCTGGTGAATTGATTTAATACTGTTTAACATAAAATTATTCAGAACATGTTTCACAGGCCATTCCTCACATCCTTAGTAATGAGCAATTTGTGCATAATTTGTGCAATATGTAATTGATACAGTAAACCTCTCCTGTGGAAATCTGAGTTCAGTGTGTGATAAGTTGTTTTAATTTCAGTGTTCTTATTGTGAAGTAATTATTCTGAAATACTTGTGCATTTATAAATATATATATATATATATATATATATGTATACTTTTATATTATTATTTGTTATATAGAAATGTAGTAATATAATCTAATGGTGTCTATTGCAACAAATATTTGTTAAATGATGAATGAAGATTTCAATTCCAATCTTATTTTTTAATTTTTTATAGTTAATTATTTATTATTATATTAATGAATTATTTTTTAATTTTTTCTGTATTATGGTACAACAATAATAATCTACACATAAAACCCAATCTCCCCCATTCTGATCTAGGCAGATCTATGGGTGATATTTCCCTCCTCCCCCCTCTTTTGAACAGCAAACTTAAGTTTAATATAACAAAAATTTGTATATGATATGAACTATTATGTGTAATTTTTACCTTTTCCTTTAATAAAGAGCTCACAGAAATACTCAAAAGAGAAATTCAGCTTGTTAAACAATTGATAGTAGTGGTATAGAGAAACGCACACATCCTTCGGGTTCCTTGCAACGTACACAATCTGCAACAAAATAGAGAATGATTACTTACATATGCATATACTGTATAGCTTGATAAATTGTGTCAGAATAAGGTACTGTATGTACTTCACTTTAATGTACCTATGCTCTGCCGATAAATAAATGAATTAGCCAATAGTACTTTGCTTTTCTCTTTAGAATACTAGCAGGCAATAATAGATATCAGTGTTATATTGCATTTATTCACAAAAATGTCTTATTCTATGTATCAAGTGGTTTTAAAGTTATGCAAATCATAACAAGTAGGTGTTGCAGTTAGAAAATAAATTGACTATCTTGAAATAATAGATTTTAAATGATTGTGAAATCTAGTTTTAAGTTTCATCTATTGATGATATAAAGCTAATGAGTGGTCCTTAAACTTATATAAAATAAAATTTATGGATATCATCACCCACAGATCTCCATTGCAGTAATGATGAAGAGAGTGAAGGCATGGAATAGTACCAGCAAGCGAAGAAAGTTCTTATGAAGTCTCTTCAAACTAGGGAGTTGTCTCATATTTAGGGTCGACTTATATTTGGTAAATCGGTATGTTTCAGTGGCTAGCCATAATGTTAGAGATTTAGAAATCCACATCAAGTCAAAGAAGCATTCCAGATGTGTGAAGGGAGCACATTCTCCAGAGAAAGTGAAAATGATTTTACCACACTAAATACAGAAGTTGACAGATGTTTCTGAGGTACAGAGTGTGCTGTTGCCTTCCATGCTAGCCATGTCATAATGGCTACAATTCTCTGAATTGTATGTTTGGGTCTATGAAAACTGTATTTCCTGATTCAAAAATAGCTGCTTTAGTGCAAAAACAAATATTGAAGCAATACTTAAATGTAAAATTGGAACTTAACACAGTGAAGCCAATCATATTAATGAATATCATTGTATGATTCAGTTGAACTACACACTCTTAAAGCTTCACTTACTTTTCATAAATATATGGAACTGGTTTCGAGAACATTTTGTTCCCATCTTCAGCCATGCTAAGGTTCAACTGTCGGATCATTCGTTGAGCTGTGGGAATGTATATTCTGCTCTGGTGGCGGTGTGATAAACTTGTAGTTTATGTTTTCATCCCCGACAATGTCGAAGTTCATTATGCTGTTTTTGTATTTGTAGATGTAGATTTTCTCCCAGGTTGCTAATTCCGTAGATCCTTGTACTGATTTTAATAATTTTGTTTTATTTATTATGTCGTGATTTTGTGTCCAAAAATGATATGCTACTGCTGAAGCAATAGTTAAATCTGAAATGGTTCCTTAATCTTTGGAAATAGTGATGAAACCATTAAAAAATATCCAGCTCATTGGGATAGCTACAGATACAAGTAATCATGGTGGTATCAAATTTTTTCCTATCATGTTTTGTTATTTTTGATCATGTAATTTAGGCCTGCATGTAAAAGTTTTGGAGTTTGAAAGCAAACCCAATGTGGCAAACAGCTGAGATAAAGCAAATTATATAGGTGAAGTATTACACAAATTTAATCTTCAGAATAAATGTGCAGCTTTTGCAGCAGACAACTGCAACATAATATTTCGAAATGTTAACGGGTGGGATGGAAATAATGTTCATTCAAATTTGAAGAGTTTGATTAAGCCATCATTAATTGGGCTGGGGTGTCCAACCAATATTGTTAACAACTGCATTAAACAGTTTTGTTAGATATTGGTTTACTATCATTGGTTTTGAAAGTTTACAACCATATCTCACTAACTCTTTTTGTTCCCAGCAATTCAGAGAGTTATCCAAATGTTCACTGCTTTATTATCAACAACAAAACCCTTGTTTCTCTGAAGAAGTTTTTGAAAATCCTTTGAATGAAGTGCATGTGTATCATATGTGATCTGTAGTCAGTGTATTTCATTTCCACTTGGATGAAATAGAATAGGAGGACATTTCCTTGATTATTATAAGGCTTCTCTCATCAGTGCATGGAACTATAGAAGAGAAAAAGAAACAAAACCTTCTTCTAATTCAAAGTGAATACCATGATCAATCAATTGGAAAATGATGGTCAAAAAGATGAAATTAAATATTTTTATAACAATATTAAAATTCATATTGAAGGATGCCTAAAATCCCTCAAGATGTGGATTCAACCACTGAGTGAATTTTCATGCTTTCAGTGACTGGATTTTGAAAGCATATGGGAAAATATGGAAGCCTCCATATGGTTTTTGACTAATAAAAGGTGTGCACTTAAATAATGCAAAATGTTTTGATCATTACTATAATTTGGAGTTTACAGATACCTACAAGAAATCAAGTACCATCACAGAAAAAATAATTGTATACTGTGAACTGGAGAAGCAAGAATCACTATTTAGAATTAAAGATGATTATGCAGTTTACATTTGCTATTCCAGCCCTTAATGATTTTTTGAAAGATTTTTTTTTTAATTAAAGTTCAGTGAGCTTATGAAAGGAACAGACTAAGTGATGATTCAATAATGTCAATTACACTAGTGAATATACTACATTAATGTGTTCAGTTGTTTACACTAACTCCACTTACTTATTTAAAACTTTGCACTAGTTTCAGGAGAGGTTTCTCCCATCATCGGCTGTTGTTGACTGAATGCCATTGTTCGAAACGGGGGTTGGACGCCCGTTCGCTCCTGTGGTGGTATCTTGTGGTTCTAGTAGAAACTTGCTGAGTTCATCCAGCGGCGGAAAATAAAAATTCATTAAGTTGTTCTTATTTTTTAAAATGAAAATTCTCTCCCACGTGGATAGTTCTATTGGGTTGTGAAGTTGTTTCAGTAATTTAATTTCTGGTTTTATTTCGTTATTTCGTGATTTTTGTTCCAAAAATGAGCTGCTATTGCTGATTTGTCCATCTGTTTCAATCTAATGTTCCTAAAATGTTCTTTTCTTCGAATTTCTAAATTTCTTTTCGTTTTTTCAATGTAGCTCTGCTCACAATCTGCACATTTAATCTCATACATTCCTGATTTTTGCTCTGTAGGGATGGTATCTTTCATTGTGCAATGTACTAAATTTTTTATATTATATTTGTTCTTTGGGGCTAACATAATTCCATGTTCTTTGAATATTTTCTTAAATTTGTTGTGGTAAGTTGGGTGGTATGTGAAACTTTTGAATTTATAACTATCTTCAGTGTTCTTAAGTGTGGAAACTTCCATAATCGATTTTTGTCTTTTGTTTGTGTTGAAACCGTTGGTTTAGCTGTCTTCATTATATGTTTATGTTCCATTTTGTACTCGGTTTCAGTCAATGGGATGTTGATTAGTCTGTATGCTAAACTGTGAAACACTGCATATTTATGTGGGATGGGGGTTATAACTATCATTTTTTATGTAATTTTCTGTGTGTGTTTGTTTCCTGTGAATTCCAAAGCTAAGACTGTTTGCATTTCTTATTATTTTTAAATCAAGGAATGGGATACATCCATTTTTCTCTTCTTCTATGGTAAACTGTATAGATTTGTGTTGTAAGTTAAGGAGTTTCAATGCATCTGTAGAATGTTTTTTTGGTATTATTGCAAATATGTCATCCTCATATCTATGCCATGTCTTGAAGATCAACGGGAACGCTTTGGTGATATGTACTTCGAAGGAACTCATGAAGAGATCCACCAGAAACGGAGACAAAGGGTTTCCCATAGCTAGGGCAGAAACTTGTTGGAATCTTAAATTTGTTTTGGTAAGTTGGGTGGTATGTGAAACTTTTGAATTTATAACTGTCTTCAGTGTTCTTAAGTGTGGAAGCTTCCTTAATTGATTTTTGTCTTTTAGCTTTATTGATGATTTGAAACCAACAGTTTCAACACAGACTCAGTAACAAAAATCATCAATAAAGCTAAAAGACAAAAATCGATTAAGGAAGTTTCCACACTTAAGAACACTGAAGACAGTTATAAATTCAAAAGTTTCACATACCACCCAACTTACCACAACAAATTTAAGAAAATATTCAAAGAACATGGAATTATGTTAGCCCCAAAGAACAAATATAATATAAAAAATTTAGTACATTGCACAATGAAAGATACCATCCCTACAGAGCAAAAATCAGGAATGTATGAGATTAAATGTGCAGATTGTGAGCAGAGCTACATTGGAAAAACGAAAAGAAATTTAGAAATTCGAAGAAAAGAACATTTTAGGAACATTAGATTGAAACAGATGGACAAATCAGCAATAGCAGCTCATTTTTGGAACAAAAATCACGAATTAACGAAATAAAACCAGAAATTAAATTACTGAAACAACTTCACAACCCAATAGAACTATCCACGTGGGAGAGAATTTTCATTTTAAAAAATAAGAACAACTTAATGAATTTTTATTTTCCGCCGCTGGATGAACTCAGCAAGTTTCTACTAGAACCACAAGATACCACCATAGGAGCGAACGGGGTCCAACCCCCGTTTCGAACAATGGCATTCAGTCAACAACAGCCGATGATGGGAGGAACCTCTCCCGAAACTAGTGCAAAGTTTTAAATAAGTAAGTGGAGTTAGTGTAAACAACTGAACACATTAATGTAGTATATATTACCACTCTATTGTCTACAGCTTCGTAAGTAATTTTTACTTAATTACACTAGTGAAATTTAATTTCACACATTCCATATGCAATCAATTTTTCTCATATTTGCTGAAAAAGAAAGACTTGCTACAAAAAATCGGGTCATCTGAAAAATATGTATAGCATACAAAAGTGAAACTGTAATTGTGAGAGTTTATAATTATAATTTTTTTTCCAAAATATTGTGGATAAATTTATATTTATAACGTAACATAACAAATATGCAGCATTTTTTAACAAAGCATACAATTTCTTGTTATTAGTTGCTAAATACTGAGATAATTATTAATATACAATGTGCACTAATGCCTTTAAAACACTGTATAATGGGTTCATTCATTGTTCAGAAAAGTGCACTCATTTCAGCATTTCAAAATTTGGCAGTACCAGTTGTGGTGGATAAAGACTGCATGTACATTTTTCATAACAGTGGCATTTATCTAATAGCTATTATATGTTATAAGTAAGATGATATTCCATTTACAATTATATAATAAAGAAGTAATTTATTTCTTTACAGGCAAAATATGTACATCTTGAACTTGTAGATGTTTATGCAAAGACAATTGTGCTTCATAATGTGATTTCTGCAATTCTATTAAACTTTATACTTAATGCCAGTTTTTAATGAAAATTTCAAAATTTTTGTACAACTTGAATGCTAAGGGACTTTTGTCTAAATATTTTTGTGTTGAAATTTTCCTATTTGAAAATATACCATATAAATAATGCATCAAATTAACACTTAAACTATTTGATTTCAAATATATACTAATTATCAATGTTTTAAAAATTAGGCAGTAGTTAAAACAGTTTGTATGTATTTAAATGAAGTTGAAGACATAGTTAATTTGCCCTATTAGTGCACATGAGCACATGACTGCTATCTCTGTATAACATGTTGTGTCACCTGACTTTATATGCCTTCAAATAATCAGCTCTAGTGGTGGCAGTGATATATCATTCCTTTGAGCAACAATCTTTATCACTCTGAAGAAGATTCTAATTTGCTACATTAATTTTACGGCCTAAAAATTCTAAATTATATCTTTGAAGCAAATATTTTTTACTTACCTTTGGTTTGACTTTTTGAATACTTTTGGGAAGCAATTGAATTGGTAGATGAGTTTTGATAAAGCGTGAAGATACATCCTTTTCCGTTAAATCAATACTGTTATTTTCTTCAAATATGCCATCATATTTAGGAATATCTAATATTGTTTGCCTGAAAACAAAGAATATGTATGCTACATTTAATAAATTGAAGTGACAGATGATAATACCACACCTTATCCATTGTAATAACATATTGAATTATTTTTTCCAACCCTGTTATAGCTGCTAGTCAATACCGGAGTAAATTAAATGGGTAGGGGCCAACAAAATTGCTAACGTTGTCTTCAATGGAATGTTTAAAAACATGCCAGTTATTTCTCCCTTTCAGGTATAAGCAAGTATTTTGCCAATATCCCAATACGCATATGCAATACTATATCTTTTCTCAATTAAGGATTTATTTGAGGGCTTTTCAATAAAGAATGATCACAATTTATTTTTGTCAATATACCTTTATCATCCTAATAAATTTGATAATTTTTCTCAATGATATGGTGCACTTTATCCAGCATTTCTCCAATCTTCAGACATGTTGGAACCCATTTTGTGACACCATAACCTTCACTACTGCTTCATCATTATCCATTGTAACCATTGTCATCATCATTCAAGTGTTGGATTTCTGCATTTTGTTTTATTCCTATTGGTCAAATATCTCCATTCAACATCTTCCTACTTCCCAGAATCCATTTGGTTGTTATCATAATTTTTGACAGCATGGAACTGTTTGTTCTTTTTGTGTATTCCCTCCTGTGTACTTTATTTTCATATATATTTCTAATATATCACTCCTTTTATGATCTAAGAATGTGCATACAAGAATCTCATTTCTGTGTTGTTTTCATTTTTGAGTTCTTCTCAGTGTCCAGGTTTTATTTGCATAGAGCACTATCGGTATATCCTATTTCCATGGTTTTATAAAATAAAATTTGTGTTTCTTTTTGAAATTTACAACCAAGTATTTGTTTTATTGTTCCACACATATGATATAATTTGTGGATTTTTTTATCTATGCCTACACTTTATAGAATTGCAGTTATATTATATCTCTGGTAAGTGGATGGAGAAACTCTCTTTCTAAGACAATTTTGCTTCTTAAATTACATTTTCCTCTAAAATGTAAACTGTGGAAATTGACTTTTGTTTTATTATTACATATTATAAAGTTATATTTTTAAATAATAATGTACAGTTGTTTAGAGGTGGTATCTGTGGGGTATGTGTTCTATGTTAATCGAACCTGGATTACCTATTGCCTACAGCAATTACCTCAGTGACTCTTGATGTATAATTTATTACTCATAGGTTCCACCTCGTATTCCCGAGCACCTAAGGGGTCCGATATCGCTGTTTCGTGCAAGCGTAGTCATGGGATAATGGAAAAGAAAGGAGGCAAATCATTACACTCTGCTGCAATTCAACCGTTGACGAGTTTATTGGAACAAGAATTTATGACTTGCTCTCTGGTGCGCTGCCTTAGCAGACGAAGTTTGCCTACTGCTCAAACATGTGATTTCTCGACGAGGAGTTGACTCGAAGAAGCAAGAGGGCTCGATGTTCGCAAATTAGTAGAAGCATAATCTTCGCATGAACGAACTATGAGTGGATATGGCACACGCCGGAATAAAAGATTAAAATGGAGCGTCGAATAACCGCATCTCCGAAACTTCGCTTTAAAACTGACTAGTCGTCACACCTAAACTTGACTTGGATACTGCAAACGAGAGTTGCAACTGCGTACTAGAAACTGATATTTAGAAACAAATGAGCTAAATCCTAGACACAGAAAACTGAAAATGAATAAATGATACGCGTGGAATACTAGAAGCCAACTGAGCGTACTAGAAACTGAAAATTGAGTAAATTAGCAGAGGATGTTTCTCCTTATATGTTGTCTTCGGATCGGAGTATCATGGCTTTCTCAGCTCACACGGGGCTTCAGAAATAAACTAAGGGATTTTGAGCTCCCTAAATTACTGATTGCCATTGGTGAGTTCTAGCTCACTTCCACGCGCTAACATTTAATATTTTAAAACATTCACTCTCGATAGATGGACAGTTATACAAACGCCCACGTGGTCTGAGAGGTCACTCACATGTTTAACGGCTCTATAGGACTTTTTAACGACACGTAAAGGATTTGTAGCTAGCAAGGAATACAAAAGACTTTGTTTCTGTCATTCTTTGGCCAGGCATGCTCTTTTAATTGTCAACGTTGGTATCTTCGCCTAAGGCTAATTGCAGCGGCACCAGACTGATTCCTCTGTATAGACATTTCTTTGTTACATATAATGTTACTTTTCGCACATTATCAATCATCAAAATATTGCATACATAGTTTCCATTAGACATCAATTGTCCTTACTATTTACACACACACACACACACACACACACATATATCTGTGTGTGTGTGTGTGTTATATACCTCAAGCTTTATACAATAAATAAGATCTTAAGTGTTATACAATTATTATAATTTAGGTCATATGCAAGTTCGCTTCCTGGCTGAGTGGGGTGTGAAGGCCTGCTTCAGTTTCTACACTTCTATTTTTAGTTAATCTTCAGATTCTGCAAGCAACAATTGGTCATTTGCATAACACATATTGCACCTATCATTATTTATAAACTTTTTTCTAGCATATTTTATTAATTAACAATGATTTTACCTGTATAAATATTAAATATTACTGGTAATATTGTGCAGCCTTGTTTAACTTCTTGATTTATTAATTTTTATTTTAGTATTTAAATATATTTCTTTTATTGAGTTTATTAGATGTGCTGGTACATTGATATTTTCCATTGTTTTCCATGGTGAATTCAAGATCGACTCCATTCCTCAAACCACTATTACTGGCATAAGTGTGTTAGTAATAAAAATGCAATTCTATATTAAAAATGTGTAACTTGCATTGTTCGCCAGATGACAGATACCATTACTTTAATATACTACTTTATCAAAGAAGTATGTGTGTGTAAGCTTATTAAATTACGCTTATATAATATGTCAGTAAAAAATAAATGCAATACTGTATGAAAAAAATATTGTAATCCCCCCTAGTTTTATTTGGCTTATGGACCAATAATGCACCAAGAATAACCTTTTATTCAAAAAATTATACACAGGTCTATGCTAATACTTTTGTTAATAATGTCGCATTGTTTGGCACATGCATCATGAAGGTGGGAGATATTCCCTTACCTAAGTTGAAATAATCTGTGTTGATAATGTATCTAAAAGCAGTGTTGTACTTGAAAGTTGATGTGTTTTCTGTTTCCTTAGGGCAGGGACTCTGTACTATTGTATATTATTTAGAACGGTGCCTTGTTGAGGTGCGAATGTTGTCCTCAGGGAGGTTATTACATATGAAATAGGTAGGAAGACTTCTCTTCCTTTCGCGAGTTTAAGTACGGTTTTGTTATCGTATTGAGTGTTGCCCTGATGACAATGACGGAGGGCGCTTTTATTGCAAGTCTCTTGTCGCGATAAAATATAGAATTTGTGAGAGATTGGTGAAATGTTGTAATATCTTTTGATGCATGATGCCCAGTTACAAAGACGACTTCAAGGAGAAAGTTTGGGGTATTTATAAGTTTTGATGAGGGAAGGATATTCGGGAAGGAATTCCGTGAACTTCAGTCAGTCTTATTTTTTACAGGCTGTTTGTTGGCAGCCTGTATGTGTCTTTTACGTTCCTAGTGTGTTAGGCATTATCACAATGCAGAATGAAAGTTGTAGGATAGGTTTTTGAATTAGAGAAGAATAGGTGAATTCAACCATATGATTGAAAGTGTGGGAGCCAGAGGCGCACCACCCCGGGAAAATGTAGATCATGGAAAGTGAAAACGCGGGAGCCTGGGGCGCACTCATTCGTGAAGTTGCACAGGAACCGGCTGGAAAATGTAACGCAGCGCGGGAATTATGAAACATAACTCGCAACTTTACCGCAAGAACAAAGAAATAATGCAAATAATTGCGCGGGAGCTATGAAACATAGTATGAAAATTTGAAGTGCGGGTCTCAGAAAGCGGTGTAAAAAACGTCGCAGTAGGAAAATGCTGCAGCGTGTGTGCACATACATCCGAAGGATGTAATTAAGATGGATTATTTATTGCGCTTGCTTTTAGATTAAATGCGGCGTATCTACGAAGTACATGTATTGCTACCATTGTAACGCATTTATTATAGGCACAATTATTTAAACATTTCAGGTACGTTTTTTTCATTGATATGAATATGAGAAACCGAAAAAATATATAAATATGGTGAAAGTATGAGGGTACTTGTAAGTTAAATACCCATATACAGCGTAACAGCTAAATAGTTGACCGTAGAAAAGAACGAAAAAGTAATTTGGCCTCGGAGGAATCTACATGTTATAGAACTTGAGAGTACTTGTAACCAAAGGGTCGCAGTTTTGAGACCCCCATAGCTTAAAATAAAACTCGTAGCAACTAAACCATTGATCGTGTTAGAGAACTTCAACTTCGAGAAAATAATAATAATAATAATAATAATAATAATAATAATAATAATAATAATAATAAAAACTTACATTTTGTAAACCTCTAACACATAGGTCGCGGTTCTAGACCCGCATAAATTAAAATTCTCCTATCAGCCAATCCATTAGTCATATAATAAAAACAAAACGGTATTTCGGCTTCTTTTTTCTTTTCTTTTCTTTTCTTTTCTTTTTTTTTTTTTTGATTGATTTATTTACGGACTTTAACATCTCGGGTCATCACCGTCCCATTCAACCCAGGGTGTGAAACGGCCGACAAATTTTGCTCAGAGGCCTCTCTTTCAGGCTTGAGGTTCTTTTTCGTCACGGGACCCACGGCTTTACTTCCCTTCCGAAGGAAGCCATACTTAGGATTTTTACGCCCGAAAAAATCCATCGGTCCTGGCCGGGTTCGAACCCGCGTTCTTGGGTGTAGGAGGCCGGTATGGTAACCATCACACCACCAGGACCGACATTTTCGACTTCGAAGGAATTGAAATATTATGGAATTTGAGAGCATTTGTAACCTAAGAGTCGTGGGTTTGAGACCCCTCATAAATTTATAACCGCGCTGGTCGTGTAAAAGAACTTTGGGGTAACTAAATATTATGAAATTTGAGGATACTTCTAACATCGGGTTCGGGCTTCTGATAACTTTAAATCCGCGTAGTGGGTAAACCGGTGGTATGGAAAAGAACCGGAAGGTATTTCCGCTTTAAATAACCTAAATATTATTTTGAGAGTACTTGCAACATAAGTGTCGCGGGTTCGAGACCCCTCATGAAAAGAATATACAATAAAATATTAGGAAAAACTGATGCAATAATCCAGTGTGAATGTGTACTAAATTTTTTACTTTTTTAAAACTGTTGTTCGGGTAATTTCATTTGGTTACTTTTTCAAAAACTGAATATTGCACATTTTTCTCCATTTTCTGTTGTTTATATTGCATAAACTTATTAGGTAAATTTTTATTTATTCAACAGCTGAATATAACATTATACCAATTTCATAAACGTCAAATAAGGCTTACCATTTTAATTGAAGGTTATGTAAGGCACTCTTCAGCATTCAATTCTCGATCACTATACATAAGAGAGTCAGGAAATATTTTATGCATATTTGTAATTGTTTAACTTCTCATACCGAATACTGTGGAATGAATCAATAATGAAACAAATAAGCCAAGAATCCATTTGTGTGTAACATTGCCTGACTATCACCTTTTCAAATAACCAATCAAAATAACTAATATGATCATTTTAAAGTAAATATCTTATATTTTATCTACAAATGAATTCAAAACTTTCTGCAGCTATTGTTCACTTTTTATTTCTATTGCACAAAAGAGGAAAAAATACTATAATGTTTTTTTGATGGTATGATTTTTATACCACGATCTATTGTGCCAAATAATGAATAATAAATGACAACTAGGTCCAATTAATTAAGGAGACTTTGAGGCCTAACTTTCCAGATACTGGTCTAAATAACTGAGAAAACCCCCAGAAAAATCCCATTTAGGAAACTAACCAAACCAGGAATTGAATTCGGGTTTACCACGTACAGTATTTCTCCTAAAAGATTTGAAATTTGAAGACAATTTCTGTTCGTACACTGGTGATATAACTTTTTCCATCTCAATTTGGTTGGACAATGTAAATAACAGTTTTTTATTGGACTATCATGTAAATGCAATAAAAGCACAATTACTGTTAAATTATCATTCAGTAATTAAACATTTATTGAACTTTCAGTGAAAGTATTAAAAATCAATAAAATGTAATTTCTTCCATATATTAACTTTTACACTAGTTCTCTAAGAACTGTAATTAGAAGTGCTGCACTTTCTTATCAAGAATAAAGTTCTAAAATACTTACAAAATTGAGAAGAACTTTTATCTAGATAATACAAACTAAAAATAAAAATTCATCTGTATACTTACTCTAACAGATGTGCTCTAATTAACTGTAAAAATTTGGCTCTGTGGAAGTCCAGATCATTAGCAATGCACCACACTATTTCTTGAGTCCAAGTACTTCCTGTTCAACAAATTGTAGAGACCCATTTAATATAATCACATAGTGACTATAAAGAAATTAATATAGAGAGCTCAGTGTAAGAGTTCTGTAGCTAAAAAAAAAAAATGTTTTTAAGGTAGATATTTGAAATTCTCATTCTCCATATGCTACAAGTTCTTGGCATAACTAGTATAATCTCAGAGCATATAAGATGCTGGTGAACTATAAAAACTACTTAAATAAATATTTATGTAATACTGCTATAATTTAAGATAATGCACTATTGCACTGAAGGTTTTCTTTATCATTGTTATGCAGTGGATCGAGCTGTACATTGTTACAGGAAACTAGGATTCTCTCATTATTCTCTCTCTCTCTTTATAATGCAGAGAATTTTTTCTCTCTAATTTTGTGTCTGTGACGACATACAGCCAAATCTACAGTAAACACAACTAAAAGTGATTAACCCTTATTTTCATGCTTGTTAAATGGATAGCTACAGAAGATGTTCTAAGATCATGCAGCTAGAGTTAAGAAGACAGATTATAGATGAGTTCATTCTTAATGATTAACTACAATTAATATGTGATTTTAGTTATAGCATTCTGCTCATTTTCAAGAATCATAGGTTAAGTCTTAATGCAGGAGTTCTAGACTTCTAAACCATAGAGACCTAAAGCGGCTTTTGAGAAATTGTACTACCCATAAAATGTTTGCCATATTTTTGTTAGAAAATAAAAAGTTAAAAGTTTGAGAATACAATGCTATATTTAAAAATACATTTCAATTAAAATATATTATTTTATTAAAACACAATTTCTAATAATAATCTTAATTTATATTAAGTGTTATTGGTTCAATGATAACTTACGGGAAAAGTGGTAGGTAAATACAAAATTTACTTCAGTTAGTGCTTTGAAAACGAGTTAAACATTTCCTCAATATACTTAGCATTATTAGCATGAGTTGATTTTTATAACGTTTTGATAATTACAGAGGAGTGTAAAAGTATGCAGCATATGACAAATGCCACAGAAAATATTTTGGCAGAAATCTGGGGTTGAAACAAATCCTTCAATGAGTGCAAAAATATAAGCAACAGCCATAATTTAAATGAATCTGATCCATTAGAAAGTGAAGCTGTAAATAAAGGTGTAGAATGTTTTGACAACATATGCTCCTACAACAGTGTTTCTTTCAAATATACTTTCGGAAGGGGGGAGGGATGCCCTCCCAAGAAATATAACTATAAAATAAGCCTTCGATGTCGCAAATGGTAAAACTTGCTAGTAATAATGTAACTTCATAAATGAAACACACTTCTTCTCATGCATCCATATGGAGGGTGGCCAATGATTATTTTTATTTCAGAATTTTCCAGCTTTATTACTACACATTTCTTCATTAATATGGAATTTAAATACATGCTTTATTAAATTATTTAAATACTGAAAATTGCAATTAAGATTGCAGGCTTGCGAATAATAAAAACAAACACATAGCTATACATTGTTGTATAAAGTGCAATACAAATCTGCTGTATGCAATGTAAAAACACCCCTCTTTGAGAATTATAAGTTGTATTTCAAGCAATTAGCATTTGACATAATACAATGCGATCAGTGATGCTTTCAACCACGGCGCGGTTTTTTTTTTCTATGAGCTAGCTCCCGCTTGTTGACCTTGCTGACTGTCGCAGTCATAGCGCAGCTGTTCCCGAGTTTGTGTTGTGTTATTCGTTTCTTAATTCTACAGTATACAGCGTACGAGGTATAATACAGTGTATATATATAATATACAGTGTATTATACCTTGTGTGTTTACAGTTGCACACCGTGTCTTTATGTACGATTTATATGTATTAACTCTGCTCTTGATGCTCGAATACTTCTTTCAAGCAAACTTCCCGGGTGAAGAAGCTGCAGATCGTAAAATAATCAATAATCAGTATACTACATTTTAGGAAACTGGAAGTGTCCATCGAAAGAAAGAAAGAAAGAAAAAATAAAAGCAGCGAAGGGTTTTCAACAAAGAAAGATTGCGTTATATTGCATCGTTTAGAAAATTCCCCTTGAAAAATTCTTTGTCATCTTGCACAACAAGTGGGAATTTGCAAAAGCTACTAAATTTAACAGTCTGGGATTATTATCTATGAGGTAAATTAAAAAATGAAATGGACAAGTCGAACCCGCACACTATACAAAAAGTAAAAAAAAAAAAAAAAAAAAAAAGTATTCGCTAGTAAATTGTCCGGATTTCTTCAAATGAATTTAAGCAAGGGATGAATCATTTTCTAAAGAATGCCAAAAAACGTGTGGAGAATGAAGGTGAGCGGTTTCAAGGCCTCATTTGATAATTTGGTAAATAATGAGTCTCTTAAATGGTTTGTGTGGCCGGTTTGTTTTACTGTTTAACCTTTCCGCTAATCACCGAAACCCGGCTGACCGGCTAACCAGCTAACGAGCAGCGCCCTCCCCCTCTGGCAAAACACTCCGGAGAAAAACAAAATTGATCGCATGGTACAAGAGAATATTAAAACAATCCCTGCTTTAGTCAGTATAAAAAGAATACATGAGAATTCAAATGACCAAGAAAAATAACTTGATAGAATTATGCAAAATGAAATCCCACCTATCAAGGTTTCCAAATAAAAGGGAGAACAGAAGAAACACCAAATGTGATTCCTAGCAGAGAACCTAGAAAGGAGAAATGCGCTGCATGCAAATTTTAAGATTTTGACAGTCATCTGCACCATATGCTGTAATTAAAGAGCCAGTAGAAATATTAGTGATATGGGATTCTTGTTAATTTTGTTACATGCAGGAACTACAATTTCATATACATTTATAAGGCTAATACAGAAAAATACATTTTTAGACAAATATGTATCATATTCCAACTTTAAAACAGCCATGCTGAAAACTTTAATTTTCGAATTGTAGCGCTATTAAAGTGACAATCGATGGTGTAACATACACAGGGCTTCTTAATAACTAAAATTTAGATTGTTTTAATAGAAGTTATTATTCCAAAAACCATCTACAATAACGTTAGATGTTTATCAAATCATTAGTTAATTTAATACAGGAAGTCAGACCACATTTAATGCTAGAGAGAAAGTTGCTGGTGTCAAAGTATGGCTAAATTAGTAATGTTAGTGACAGGCAACGATTGAACCAAAACGCATTGAATTCTAAAATTACACATAAAATAATTAAGAGAAAATTAAAGATAAGAAAACTTGAAGAATGAAAAAACAAAAATGTAATGAATGACCTTCATATGGGGCAGGGGAATTCTAAAGAAAAGAAAATGCTTTTCCTAATCTTTAATTTTATTTTTTTCACGTTTCCGAATATTCAAAGTGTTCCATGCAATATCATTTTCAAAATTTTTCTTTGAAATTATTCATATACATTTTTAGGTAACGCCCGATATAAATATTGCATAATTGAATCCTGCAGATGAAATAAATTAATTGTTAACACAATTTTAAATTTGCCAATTATGAACAATTTAAAAGAAACTATAAAATTTTGCACAAAAGACGCGTTTATTTAAAACGATTTGTCATAGGCAAATGAAAAGTGTCACCTGTTATAGCTACATTCTAGGGGAATAAAGGCTGAAAGTTTGTCCCAGTTATAATTAAGTTGTAATGCGTCGAGTATTTCTTATAATGCACTAAAACTACAACAAAAAAGAGCAATTTTTTTGCAAAAATAGAATACACTATAATCTAAATTATTCAAATAACCCTAAAATTTCAAACCATTTACATAAAAACTATTTTAGCTATTTTCAGATTCATCCCCTTTACCGATTCAGGTATAAGGCTTTTATGTACATGTATAAATGAGTTTTATTGGGCTAAACTTTTCCTCACTCTTAACTAAAAATAAAATTTAAAGTCTTAGTGTTGGGCTTGAACGATTTTTAGATACTTACTCTTTTGTAGTAAGTATAGTTGTCAACACTGCATACCCCTGTCTCTAGAAAAACAGGCGAAACTCCGTCCAGTTTTAGTGCTAGAGAAGCTTCAAGGAATTTTGTTTGATTACGGCGGTTGAAATTTTGATATCGCAACACTCTCGCCGACAATTGGCGATGGATTATGCTATGCTTAAAATTGTAAGCCAAATTTTATTCTAAATGATACCAAAAATGTTATTCAATATCCACCCCTATCACTACTCGACTACCAAAACTTATACACTGTGTTTTACGAGAAGGCAGTATCGCGTTTTTGACAATTGGTTTCATCAAGTCATCACGGGTACAATTTATAAAACTCTGACAGAGATTCGTCCTTCTTTCCCTAAATCGAAAGTATTAGCTCACGAAATCCTGAGGTAACCACCAATTGTTTTATTGTTAATGTTGAACGATTTTCTTTTTTTATTTTTAACAAAAATATACTTCACAACTTTGTATGAAATTCAGTTCATTTATACTGATCGTACTTTTAGAAGCTGCACACCCCTTTTTACACAATTCTTGGCTATTAATGGAGTTGCATAATGATTTTTATATAATGATACTATTTTTTACTCTGTCAGATAAACCATCCAAAGCTATACATCAGCGTTCGAGCACTTCAACAAGCGGAATTTTCAGTTTTCATCTAAGTAATATTTATTCATTTTCGAAGATCAATATGCATGCTGTTTCCTCAGTATAGAGTTAAGCATCAATCTTGCAATGTCGTTTCCATTTCGGCTGAAGGTAAGATTTCTAATCTAGGACTTCCCCAGATATATCAATCAAGTTTAGAAGAAAGCAATTTTCTAAAACTATTTTCCGGACTTGATTCACGAGGCCTGTGGAACAGGATGATTGCTTTTAATAAGGATATGATGACTGTACTTCCTACTGGAAACGAAACTTACCTTTTTATTTATTTGTTTATTTTTAGTGGCTACATATTAGACACTTACATAACCCCCAAAGCACATTTCTTCTCCATATTTGGACATAGTATACGAGCAGTTTAAATCGCACAACAAATGGCTGAGAATCCATTGACTCTAAATCAAATAAATTTGCAAGAAACACTAACCCAAATATATACTGTTTCGATCAACTTTTGAAATACATACACAGTGAAACTTTCTCGTACAGTAACAAAAAAAGCATGGCGACCAGAAAATTAATGCTACTTTGGTCAACCCGTTAAAATTCAGTTGGCAATAGTCTGTTGCGCTTAGAGTAGAGCAGGGGGAATAAGGGAGAGAGTTACGCAAAACAATCGATAGAATCAAACTGAAAGTTTGAAGGAAAATGCGTTGAATTTTATATTTATACGTATATTAAGAATAAAGAGGTCTTCATTTTCCCCACGAAACATATGCATATAGTATGCAGTAATAGAAATATATATGTGTATATAAATAATTATATATGCAACATTTATATTTATTGAAAATGTGGAAATTCAAATGAAAACAAATGAATTTCCTTGAAATATTAAAGAGGGAATGGAAACAAAATCATATTAAGAGGAGTAGAAAAAAAAATGAATAAACATTATTCTCTAAAATAACACAAAACAAATAGAAAAAAGAAAATTATCCTGTGTGTAAAGCTAGGATTGATTAAACCTTGAACAGAGCTTTAAGGTTTCTTCTAACTAGAAAAAGAAACTATCCAATCTTTACGAGTAACATAAAACAAGGAAAAATATAACAGGTTTTCTGCTAACAAGAAACGAAGCATAAAAGAAACTGATAAAAGTATTAGCCAATACGAATTCCATCTTATATTTTGATTTAAGACCTCCTTTAGTCTCTCTGGAAGCGATGTGACTAATATCGAGGTCTCAATTATAATCCTTCCCACATTTATCAGCTATGGTTTCTTCAAACCTCCTCTCTTGGCTCTCGGAATCGTCCAATCCAAAATGGGATAGTCTTCTGATTTATCGACTGCAATGACTGCATGCCCTCGTTGCGAACCATAAGATTTATTAACCTACCACTGTGAATATCAGTAATAAAGTTAAATTTGAAAAGTGGTATTTGTTTATATTTTTAAGGCGGGTATAGAGATCTCGCTCTTGTCCAAATAAATCCTTAGAAAAAGATATACCTATCTTCTTCTGCTTTTTTTAAAACTAAAACGTGTATATAAAATACCTCTACTGCATTTTATAAAAGCAATGTCATATAATTTTTTCTCATTTAAATGTGAATACAATAATAATTACATTTCCTGAAGAGGAATTTTACAAAAAATGTTTTTGGGAAGCCACGCAGAGCAACAGATTCCCCGCGGTGCCTCCTGGATAACGTTAATGAATTGCAGCAGGTACGTTATATAGGACTAAATTGGTGCACATGGTGCGGCTAAAATGACCGAAATGGAGTGCCAGTGCTCAATTGTATGGCGCATTTTCTAACGAGTCATTTCATGCAGGTTTGGGCGCTGCTCCGTGAAGCAAATCATACTTGCCTTTAACGCGAGCCGTGAAGTTGATAAACAGAACGTGCCCATAGATGCAGCAAAGCAATTGACCTATCGAGTGGAGCTCTTTCTTTCTTTCTTTCTTTCTTTCTTTCTTTCTTTCTTTCTTTCTATTGTATAGTTTCATGGTAAATTATTACCCCCAAATATATGTTCATGTGACTGGGATCCAACCCTTTCTACAATACTTCTGAGCAGCTTGTTTAGAGCTTTATACCATTAACACTTTTGAATTTTCCTTCCATTTTCACAGACAGTTGTAACGGAATCTGCGTTTTAGACAAGAAATTATTAAATATTGTTTTAAAACTCCACAAAATGTGAGTATAAATCACATACAACGCATGCTGTTTGAGTCCCAGGCTGTATTTTAATGATTAAATCCAATCTCTTTAATTATAAAATTCCTACTGAATTTTTTATTACTGTAACGAAAGTGGACGATTAAAAAAAAGACGAAAACATATTTTAACACCTGTTTTATTGCCGTGTAGCTCGAAGAGCTGAGTAATTAAAAACATATCTAAATTTTCTTTATTAACTAATTCTGCATTATTTGCAAATCATAGTTCACTTGTCCAAATTCATAGAGCTTCTGAGTAAACCTTATAAGCATAAAAAAAAGCATACCTGTTCTGACATAGGAAACGACCCAAACGTCATCATGGCGAACTTGCATGTTCAGGATGAGTTCTCCATATTGTTGATATTTGTCGGGTACTATGACGCCACCAGGATGCACTTCCACGGGAGTACGGAATGGAAAGACACTCTCTATTACCTTAGCGTACTCTTCTGCCACTGGGACGTAACGTAACTCTGAGTCGTTTCTGCATCAATCGTTTACTTTTAGAATTACACTTTTCCAAACGAATTTATCAAGTACATTTGAGGATGATATCACTAATACTCAATGCACACTACCGTGAAACAAATGAACTTATAGTAGCTGATGATGGTGATAACGACGATAATAATAATAATAATAATAATAAAAACAATGATGATGATTTGCTAATAACATGTGTGCGGTAACCAGGGTTTCTGACATAGTCGCAATATACTGCTCTTGGGCACCACTTATTTGTCTATTCATTCGTATTTGAATTACTAACAGTTTCCCATCCCACTTTCTGAGCTCTAGGGTCTCTGCATAAGCGTACTCTAGTTCTGGTTCTCGTTTGCCCTTAATTGGTTGCACTTGGAATGAAGCCATCATGTTAGTAGAACGCAGGTACATATTGTTCACTTCTTGGAATTTCTTTCTAGGTCTTGTTTTTGTGAGTAAATTTCTTTTGTAGTTTGAAAGTTACATCAATTAGATTGACACTTACGAGGGTAGGTCCGTAAGTTTCCGGCTTCGCCGATAAGGGTTATCGTCTTCACAAAATTCTTATCTGGTATTATACCTTATCTTTTAAGTAAGTAATTTCAGCTGTAACTTCCGCTCCACTGTGTTCATTTGTTCTGATATAGTTGCATAAAGAAGGCTATGTGTAGAAGATTGTGACATGTTCAAATTGGAGTATCCAGCTGTTATTAAGTTCTTCACAAAAGAAGGACTTACTCCAAATTAGATTAATCAGCGATTGGACGGTGTATAAGAGGAAGCATCCCCCTCATATTCTACCGTAAAAGAATGGGCCAAACTTTTTCAAGCAGATCCAGAAAGCATTGAAGACGAAGAGCGTGCAGGTCGGCCCTTGGAGGTGCTCACTCCTGAAAACATCGCTCTCGTGGAAAGAGAAAAGTTACAAAAATAGCAGCACGGTTGGGCCTTATTAAAACAACAGTCCTTCGAATTATTATGAACATTTAAACTTGAATAAGGTTAGTGCAAGATGGGTGCCTAGACTTTTTCCTTCAGTTCAGTCATCTGTTGTCAGGCATTTTTGGAGCTCTGCCGTGGCAACGAGAGAGAAGTTCTGCAAACCATTGTTACAGGAGATGAAACTATGATCCTCTACTATAATCCCTTGTCCGAAAGAGAATAAATGGAGTGGCCGGCGTAAACCTCGCGAAGCACAGTATCTAAAGTCCAAGGTCACTCAGTCAATCAAGATTATGGCCACAATCTTTTGGGACTGTGCGGGGATACTCTTAATTGACTTCAAGGAGAAGAACATCACAGTAAATGGGGAGTGCTATGCTGGCCGATTGCACAGAGTGTGTGCTTCCATCAAATAGAAAAGACGAAGAACGCTGAGTGGTGGTTCTTCATGACAACGCGCTGTGCTCACAGCTCTTGTTGCAAAGGAAGCTGTGAAGAAATGTGGCTTCAAAGAGATCGACCATCCACTCTACAGCCCAGATTTAACTCCCAGTGACTATTTCCTCTTCTCAAAACTCAATAAGTACCTTCGGGGAAGGAAATTTAAGTGTGACGAAGAAGTGATGGATGTTGTTTATGCCCATTTTGCAGACAAGACTTACTATTTTTTTGGGGGGGGTTGAAATATTAATTCAAAGATGTGAGAAGTGTATTGCAATAAAGGGTAACTATATTGAAAAGTGAAATAGAGTTTTTGTCTTCATCATACCGAGAAAATGGTTAGGCCCGAAACTTATGGACCTACTCTCGTACATCTCCCTCACTCACCCCACCTATACCTTAAGTACAACTAAATTCGAATCGTTTATACCGGCTGTTAATGAACTAAACCACAATAATTTCAGAGAATGTAGCAGATTCTTAGACAAACAAATTCAAGTAGGGAGTTTTGCTCCACGAAGAAATATAGCAATAAAGGAATTTGGACTTATATCTTAAAATATGCTTCGCAAGCGAGGAAATCCCAAATTTCAGTAACTAATAATCACCTTTTGCAATATTTAAAACCATAAAAATCTCTAAAGTTTCAGACTAATAATATGACAGTATGACACTGAGCTGGTTTTAGTATTATGTAACTTAGAAACTTTGTAGCTTATGAATAAGAGAATTTGTTTTCGGACATTGTAGGTTACGATTCTGTGAAGGAAGAAATGTTATTTTATAAACTACTTCATAATTAAATAATCAGAACTCTTAAAATTTGTTTAAATTTAAAGCATCAAAAATAAAATGTAGATCCAATTGTTTTGGCTCTACTGAAAAATCAGTTAAATTGGAAAATTAAAAATGTAATCAACGACACTGGAACTGAAAAAATAATCCGCTTTTACTTTACGCCAGTATCATACCATCTGCGTCAAAGAGAGCTTCTCCACAATTAATTATAAAAGTGCTCCCCCTCATATTGAAAATGTTAAGCCCTTCTGTGCTCTGAGCTCTGCTTACTCTACCTGCTTTTCTAGCTCCTTTTTGCACATGACGTTTCGGAGGTTCCCATCTTCAGACTGGGCAGCATTCTTTACTCGCATATTTTTAAAACTACATTGCAAGCGTGATCATAATTTTCAGTACCTAGCTAGAAATAAGAATTCCATCACACAGGACCTGCCTAAACTAGCGAATTCCTCACCGAATTGAATAATTTTAATAGTGAAGAATATAAGGTGCAAATTAGGCCTCTTTAATTAATGAAATGAAATGTAATGGCATTACTATGTAATATTAGGGGAACAAAATTAGAATTCTTGCAATGTATAAGTATCACAAAAGAGAAACCACATTTTTAGAATTATTATTATGAAGCTGAAATAATTGGTTCCAGCTTATAAATGTCGGGAAATTGATAATTGTCAGGTCGTTTGCATATATAGTTATAGCTGTAAGGTTATTATTAATTCAGATATTAATAATTGCTAGCTTGTATGCGTTTCCTGTAGTCATAAGGCGGTACGAAATTGTTTTAAAAAACCATGTTGTCCTCTGGAATGCCTGCAGCCGGAGACCAACAAGGGGAAAACATGTTCTTTTGTTTAGTTAACAACGCACCCTGCAACATGGCGCCCAACCTCGAGGAGGGAAGGCTGTATGCTT
Organism: Metallyticus violacea; assembly: GCA_030762175.1. Classification (NCBI taxonomy): domain Eukaryota; kingdom Metazoa; phylum Arthropoda; class Insecta; order Mantodea; family Metallyticidae; genus Metallyticus; species Metallyticus violacea. The sequence continues at coordinate 97,878,923 of CM060840.1, read as the reverse complement.
GACGAGCGAAGCCAGTTTTGAGTGAAGCTCTTAAGCAGCGGGTCGAGTGTGATGCTCTGCGAGGTTTTCCCGCGAAAATTAGCAAGTCCGCGTAATATCCCTTTCCCTGTTATATTCATATAACAAAAATTCCAGCAAGAGTCGGGGCAGCAAGGCAGCGGAAAGTTAGAGAGGAAAATTTATTATTTAACCCCTGAGATGTAATACCCATACAAGTTAATGTATTTTATTTTTAACCTCTCCCGGCACATTTTTATGTATTTTCATTAAAAACCGCCATCTTATAAACTGATATAAAATAATTAACTGCTGCAATTATAAACTACCGAAATTAAATGTATGACCACTGATAAACAAAGCTATTCTGTGAGCATTTTTAAACATTTTTAGATATAACCATATTTATGAGCTGAGCCCTTGATATCATCTTTACATTCACTAAAGGAGAGAGAAATAACAGGAAGTTTCCAGCTATACTGCGTATTTAAGAAGATGTTCATATGCTTCAATAAAACAAAAGCATGTTTCTATCCAGAAACAATTAAAATGTACAAAGCAAATAAAAACAATCGAAAGTTACATCGTTTTCATTGACTTCGAAATTTAATTTAAATATTATTGTAAGTAAAATATGTAAATCAATTCTATAGGTTATTGAAGAGGGCTTTTACACACAAATATACTTCTCAAACACATATTAAACTAATATTTCACATTTTCTGTCTTCACGACGATGCTTTTGTTAAATATAAAACCTAAGCATCATTATAACTACAGTTTAAATATGAATAAATTTGTGCTTTAATTTTAAAGCAATGGAAGGAAACTAAATGCACGAGCGCTTTTTAAATGTCAGTTTTCAAGTATACCCGTATTCTTAATGGTCCAATTTCCCAAATTTTCTGAAACTATTTTTTTATTTTATTAAAATAGAAATGTCTGAATTTTGTTGTGAAGAGATAAATATTAGTGCCGCTAGAGCGATTTTTAAAATCTGGCTTTCTGGTACACCCCCCCCCACTCCTAATGGCACGACATCCTGACTTTCATAATCTATTTTTCTTGTTTTATTTAAATATTATATACGTAGTTTCATTGCGTTAAAACAAATATTAATGCCGGATTTTTAAATTTTTATGAACCTCCCTCACCCCTGCTGATAATCTGATTTTATTGATTTCAGAAACCATTTTTATTATTTATTTCAATGGCTTATATCAAGTTTCGTTTTTCAGCCATTCTCAATCTGGTGATTTTCAGAAACTAGTTTTAGCATTATATTTAAATGCTATTTGTCAAAAACACAAATATCAATGCCGCTAGAGCGATTTTTAAATTTTGGGTGTCAGGTAACCCCCTTTCCACTGATTTTAAGAAACTATGTTTGTTCTTATTTTATTTCAATGCCATATACTGATTTTTTTAAAAAAAAATAATAAAAATGCGGCCGCTAGAGCGATTTTTAAATTTTGCTTAACCCCCCCCACTTGTTTTTCACATAAACAGCCACCTCTAATAATCTGATTTCACTGATTTTTAAGGAATTATTTTTCTTATTTTATTTAAATGTTATATAGGGAGTTCAATATTGAAGACGCAACAACTGTACCATCACGAAAATACATGGTTTGCAAATAGAACTATTTTGTGTCCATCATTACAAATGCCTGACCACTGCCACATAAGTCCGGAACAACAACAGCAATAAAGGAAAAAACAACGGACTATCGTTACTTCCGTGAGGTTTTCCAAGGACAAGCTTGAAGAGTCTTGCAGAGTCTATGTCTGACGCTATGGAATTGCCACATTTACAGAGATATTTCGAATGCTTACAAAGTTTGCTTCACTGGCACCGAGGACATGGAGATACGTTTTAGAGTCTACGGTCTCCAAATAAAAAGAAACTGATTTTTTATACTTTTTAAATGCTTAATATTGTGAGGTACAACATCCTTACTTTTTTCCTTCCTTTGTATATCGTAACTGGTGTAGGCAACTAAATATAATTATTTCTGTACATATCATTTATGAATGTTATTATTACATGCATATTATGTAATGGTATTGGTATTTTGAAATTCAAATGAAGATAGTAGACCACACATATTTGTTCCTTTTTCCACTATTTTGTTTTGCTATTGTTTTATTTATTTTAGCATATTTTCCCTTCCTTTTTTTCCTGTGAAAATTGCCCAGAAAAGACCCTGTTGATGCATTGGGTCAGAATTATATAAGTTACTAATTTTATAATAAATATTAAGTTTCGTTTGCATTTGTGGTGTTCATACCTGACTGATAAAGTTGTTTCCTCCCTTGTCTTTTCAGAGTATTTTTCTTCTGTAGAGCTCATTTTGCACAATTGCTCACTTTGAAATAGATTGTTGTAAGCAAGAACTGGACAGTCGTTTACAGCCTATTTCACTGTTCTAATTTCTCAGCTGTGCAATTTGCCGTTGTTATACAACATATTATGAAATGTGCTCTGAGATAAGTGTATAGTTAGGTAGATAATATAACTGGTATTATTTAGAGCAGATATCAAAATAAGAAAGCGTACAAAAATGTTCTCTATCGCTTAGTAAACGTGAAATGAAAGCTTGCAAAATCAGATTAAAGGCAGTATTTTCTCCTAGGCAGGGATAGATATGGAAACCTACTTGGCCAACTATTACAAAATGGTGGAAGTAGTTTGGCCAACAGTAACGAATACTTCGTTTTCTCTTTACTTGATTCACTCAGTTTTTAGTCTTAAATAAGGGTTATTGTAGTTCTTCCACTGTATCCCGTATCTTTATGAGCACTCTCTTCCTGCTTTGGACCAATGGGTTCTTTGTTTCTTCTCGTTTCTCCTTCCAATGCATGAATCCCACACCGTAGCTGCTTGACTGTGCTGCGCTTATGTTATACAGCCGCCCGATTATGAGAGTTTTATTTTCAATTTCTTCGTGCTTGACCCATTTCTCAGTTCAATGTTGGCGGTTCTATCAGAAGCCTAGCACCTTCGGTTTCATCTTCCTTTAGCAAATCGGATCGAACTTAAGAGTGCTTTTGTTAGGCACCATGTTTGGAAGCCTCATTCATTCTTCTAGAACTTCTAGCCTGAGCTTTTGGGTATAACGTGGTTCAGCGGGAAGAATTATAGTTCTCAGTATAATACCAATGTAGTAATTCTCCATTAACGAAAACACGATACACTGCTACATTAGTTACACTTTTAGTTTTCAAGTTCATTGTGATGATTGTTCGTTAAGCATTTACTGAAGTTCAGTTGCAGATTTTGTAGTTGGATTATGTCGTGTGCAAAGCGCAGATTCGTTATCCTCTTCCTACCGTATATGTATGTGAATTGCTGCAAAATAAGGGCCGATTCTTTATTTCATTATTCTCTACCACATATATTTAATACGAAATCCTTTTAATTTTAAGAGGCAAATATTGTAACCCTTCTTGTATTTCTTTCTTTGAATGAGAGTACGTTGCAAAAGTTGGGGCTAAAGTAAGAGTACAGTGTTTGTTATTCCACGATAATATGGAAAAAGGAAAGAGAACTTGCGTTTAGAATAATTGAGATGGAACGTGATACTATCAAGCTAAAAACAAGTGACAGCCTTGTGTCTAGCTATCTGTTGTAGGCTACATCTTTTCGAACTAGCATGATGTCGATATGCCGATCAGTGATCATAGGATTTTTATTTTGTTTATTTACGGACGATCTTTATCAGCTCAGGTCATCAGCGTCCCATTCAATTCAGGGCGTGAAAAGACCGACAAATTTTGCACAGAGGCCTCTTTTTTCAGGCTTGAGGTTCTTTTTCGTGCTGTAAATGTACGACACGGGATCCAAGGCTTTACTTCGGATTTTTACGCCCGAAAAAATCCATCAATCCTGGCCGGTTTGAACCCGCGATCTATGGTTGAGAAGGCAAGTATGGTAACCTACACCACCAGGACTGACAGTGAGTGATCATAGGGCCTAGGATTTTTTATGCTTTAGCATTTTTATAAGGTCGTCCAGTTATTAAAATATTTATAAATTAATTTTTTTGCAAAAGCACAATTAACTATAGATATTTGTTAAAGTGTATTTATGCATATCTTGAGTGCTTATTAGGCCATGTTCCGCATATTTTTACCTTTTTTAAACACTTATATATATATACTTGAAGTTAATTTTCTTCCTTTTTTTACATTTCTTAGAAGTATTTTGTTACATTTTTATCTGGAAAAACTCTAAACTTTATTTCTTTCTCTATTATATGGAATATGCAAAATAGACTTCACCCTTGAATAGTCACAAAAAATAATTTTGTTTCGAGATAACAAAGTACAGAAAACGGTTGTTTATTTTTTTACGAAAGCACCTGGATGAGAAAGTAGATAAAACCTATTTGTTGCCGTATTAATTTACGAGCAGAAGGGGAGCATATGTGAGAGAGATAGGCAGAGAATTGAGACATAGGAAGAGGGATAAGCGAAGGTGAAGAAAATGTTCTGATTTAGAGTCAGTCAAATTGTTCACTTTTAATTTTCTTCTTTTCTATTAAAGAAGTAGAAACAAGCATATCTATGAACCAGATTTTGATAGCTGGCTCAATCATTTTCATTTCAAATTTTCTCATGGTAATTACTATAAATTACAATTCAGGTGTGATGTGAATAAAATTAATACAATGAAAAAGGTTTGTGAAAATTCCTAATATTTGCCGTTGAGACACTATTTATATGGCGACCACCAAGGATCATTTATTTATTATTATTTATATGATTTATATTCTTATTAATTATATAAGCATCATTGTAATGGCGAGAGCATTTTAGCATAATCGTAAATATTTCTTGTGTTATTTTGTATTTAGATAATATTTTGAATGTTTTATATGTAATAAAGCATCATTTATGTAAATGAAAGTGAAAGGAAAAGCTCAATTTAATAAGAAAGAGGCAAAAGTTAGAAGCTTGAAATAAACAAACGCAAAGCCTTATGCGAATTTAAGGGCCGAGGCCGACAGCGAAGCGCATTATAACTTGGACTCCATATTCACGGTCAGCTAATAATTCTCGCCAAAATGACGTAAGGCAGAGCGTGCGAGCCAATGTCACCTAATATTTTGAAATTTTAAAGGTAGCAGCATTTCCACTTACCATTGAATTATGCAGAACTTGTTTCACAGGCCATTGCCCGCATCACCAGCTGTTTTTTTTTTTTTTTTTTTTTTTTTTTGAGTAGTGTTTAACGCCCGTTTTTACTACTGAGGCACCACAGGCGGTTCACCAGCTGTGTGTCGACTGCTGGATTCGTTGATTGTTGAATGGACTTGGTGTAGTTCTCGTGGACATTTTATGAACTTTTGAATTAATTTGTCTTCTGTTGGAATCTCGAAGTTCATATCTTCATATTTTCTTATAATTTTTTCCACCATATTTCCAGATACATCCAATGGTCTATCTTTGAATTTCTGTAATATGATTTCTATTTCTATATCATGTTTATCTCTCCAAAAATGATGTGCAATTGCTCATTTATCTATCTGATCGTACCTAATGTTTCTCCAGGTTCTTTGAGCCTAATTCCAATCCTCCTTTTTGTTTTGCCAATATATATTTTGTTGCATTCCAAGCAACTTATTTTATAGATTCCTGGATTCTTCTCATCAGAGATTTTATCATTATCACCTAAGTTGAGCAGATAATTTAAGCTGAATTTTTTCACTCGGGACAGTAATGCCAAACTCTCTGAGTATTTTCTGGAATTTTTGGGGGGCCCAAGGATGATAAGTAAATTTCCTGTTTAAATTTCTTGATTTTCTTGTATATAATTTCTTGGTCACACCCATTGGTTTTTGCCATTTATATTACACGAGAGCACTCATTCATGGATATGTTACAAATATATGTGCTAAGCTGTTTAGGACTGCATGTTTATGTACTGTGGGATTGAAGTCACTTGCCTTTATGTGATTTTCAGTCTGCCTATCCTTTCTGTATATACAAAATTTCAAATTATTACCTGTCCTTATGATCTTAAAGTAAGGAAAGGAACCATGTTGTCTTGTTCTGTTTCATATGTGAATTTAATTTCTGTATCTTGTAGGTTTAGCAATTTCAAAATATCATTCAAGTGTTTCTTAATAACTACTGCAAAGATATCATTCATGTATCTGTGCCAGATTTTAAAAATGTAGGGGAATGATTTGGTGACGTGTATTTCTAAACTACTCACATATAAATCAGCCAGAAAAGACAATAATGGATTTCCCATAGCTAAACCTGCTTCTTGTTTATGAAATTCACCATTGAACCTAAGAAATTCTGGCTGATGCACACTTCGGTTAGTTAGATGTATTCCTCAATCACCCCATTTCAGTCGGTCCTGGTGGTGTAGCGGTTACCATACTTGCCTCCTACACCCAAGATCGCGGGTTCGAACCCGGCCAGGACCGATGGATTTTTTCGGGCGTAAAAATCCTAAGTATGGCTTCCTTCGGAAGGGAAGTAAAGCCGTGGGTCCCGTGTCGTACATTTACGGCAGGAAAAAGAACCTCAAGCCTGAAAGAGAGGCCTCTGAGCAAAATTTGTCGGCCGTTTCACGCCCTGAGTTGAATGGGATGCTGATGACCTGAGATGTTAAAGAGCGTCCATAAATAAATAAAAAAAAAAAATCATCCCATTGCTTATTTCAGAGACAGCAATCATTTTGGAAGGGATGTGGGAATCTTGTGTTTTGGTATGATGGGAAAGAGCAAATTTATATCAAAGGACACTAGAAGATCATTCTTTTGGAGAGCCATATCTTTAATTTTCCCCATTCCTGTGGATTTGCTTACACTTAAGCTATCAAACCTAAGAAATTTCCGAAATCTCTGGAGGAGACATTTTGCTAGTTGGTAGGATGGTGTATTTCTACAGTTGATTATTACTGTCATGGTTTCGGTCCTGGTGGTGTAGTGGTTACCATACTTGCCTCCTACACTCAAGATCGCTGGTTCAAACGCGATTTTTTCGGGCATAAAAATCCTAAGTATGGCTTCCTTCGGAAGGGAAGTAAAGCCGTGGGTCCCGTGTCCTACATTTACGGCACGAAAAAGAACCTCAAGCCTGAAAGAGAGGCTTCTGAGCAAAATTAAGTTGGCCGTTTCACGCCCTGAGTTGAATGGGACGCTCATGACCTGAGATATTAAAGAGCGTCCATAAATAAACCAATCAATCAATCTGTCATGGTATTTCTGGGCTTATGTATTTTCGGCAGGCTATGTATGCTTGTTACTCTGGCATTATTTGCTTTTAATGTTGACTTCTCCACGAATCCCACACCGTAGCTGCTTGACTGTGCTGCGCTTATGTTATACAGCCGCCCGATTTTGAGAGTTTTTTTTTCAATTTCTTCGTGCTTGACCCATCTCTCAGTTCAATGTTGGCGGTTCTATCAGAAGCCTAGCACCCTCCGTTCCATCTTCCTTTAGCAAATCGGATCGAACTTAAGAGTGCTTTTGTTAGGTACGAGGGTAGGTCCATAAGTTTACGGCCTAACCTTTTCTAGGTATAATAAATACAAAAACAACATTTCACTTTCAATATAGTTACGCTTTATTGTAATACACTTGTCACATCTTTGAATTAACATTTCAACCCCCCCCCTCCAAATATAGTTAGAAGTCTTGTCTATAAAATCGGCACAAACAGCACCCACCACTTCTTCGTCACACTTAAATGTCCTTCCTCGAAGATCCTTCTTGAGTTTTCAGAAGAGGAAATAGTCACTAGGAGCTAGATATGGGCTGTAAGGTGGATAGTCGATCTTCTTGAAGTCACATTTCTGAACAGCTTCCTTTGCAACAAGAGCTGTGTGCACAGGCGCGTTGTCGTGAAGAAGGCGCACACCGCCACTCAGCTTTCCTCGCCTTTTCTCTTTGATGGAAGCACGTAGTCTGTGCAGTAGGCCAGGCCAGCATAGTACTCCCCATTTACTGTGGCGTTCACTCCTTGAAGTCAATGAAGAGTATTCCTTCATAGTCCCGAAAGATTGTGGCCATGATCTTCTTGGTTGACTGAGTGACCTTGGCCTTTATAGGCGGTGCTTCGCCAGGTTTACGTCACTCCATTGTTTCTCTTTTGGACAAGAGATCTTAATAGAGGACCACAGTTTCATCTCCTATAACAATGGTTTGCAGAACTTCTCTCTTGTTGCCACGGCAGAGCTCCAAAATTGCCTGACAACAGATGATCGTTGCTGCTTTTGAACTGAGGAAAGAAGTCTAGGCACCCATCTTGCACTAACCTTATTCATGTTTAAATGTTCATGAATAATTCGAAGGAAGTTGTTTTAGAAGCACCAACCTTGCTGCTATTTGTGCAACTTTGGGTCTTCCATAATTTCTCCTTCCACAAGAGCGATGTTTTTAGGAAAGAGCACCTCCAAGAACCTATCTTCACGCTTTTCGTCCTCAATGCTTTCTCGACCCATTGGAAAAATCTTGCGGGATGCTTCCCCATATACACCGTCCAATCGCTGTTTAATTTCAATTGGAGTAAGTGTTCCTTTTGTGAAGAAGTAAATAACAGCTCAAAACTCCATTTTGAACAGGTCACAATGTTTTACACATAGCCTTCTTTATGCAACTATATCTGAACAACTGAACACAGCGGAACGGAAGCTACAGTTGCAATTATTTACTTAACAGATAAGGTATGACACCACATAAGGCTTCGGTGAAGGAAATAATCTTATCGACGAGGCCGGAAACTTTTGGATCTACCCTGGTACAATGTTAGGAAGGCACATCCATGCTTCTAGAACTTCTAGGAGTACTTTCGGTATAACCTGTTTCCGCAGGAAGAATTTTAGTTCTCAGTATTTGGGCCAACTGTAGTAATTCTCCGTTCTCCATTAACCAAAACAGGGTACCTGCTACATTAGTGATACTTTTAGTTTTGAAGTTCATAATGATTGTTCGTTAAGCATTTACTAAAGTTTAGTTGCAGATTTTGCAGCTCGATTATGTCGTGTGCAAAGCGCAGATTCATTACCCTCCTATCTTAAATATTCACTCCGCAGTTTCTAGTTCTATCACGGACATTAAAGCTGAATTGTTGCAAAATATGGGCTGTTTCTTTATTTCATTATTCTCTACCATACGTTTTAATATGAAATCATTTTGGCTTTTAAGGGGCAAATATTGCATCTCTTCTTGTAGTTTTTCTTTGAATGAGAGTACTTGTTTCAAAAGTTGGGGCTAAATCAAGAGTACAGTGTTTGTTATTCCACGATAATAGGGAAGAAAGGAAAGAGAACTTGGGTTTAGAACAATTGAGATTTAACGTGATACTATCAAGCTAAAAACAAATGACAGCCACATGTTTTGCTGTTTATGGCTATGTGTTTTCGATCGATGGCACTAGCATGATGTCGATATGCCGATCGGTATTCATAGGTTTTTTTTTTTTGATTGCTTTATTTATGGACGCTCTTTAACATCTCAGGTCATCAGCGTCCCATACAACACAGGGCGTGAAACGGCCGACAAATTTTGCTCATAGGCCTCTCTGTCAGGCTTGAGGTTCTTTTTCGTGCCGCAAATGTACGACACGGGATCCACGGCTTTACTTCCCTTCCGAAGGAAGTCATACTTAGGATTTTTACGCCCGAAAAAATCCATCGGTCCTGGCCGGGTTCGAACCCGCGTTTTGGGGTTTAGGAGGCAAATATGGTAAAAACTACACCACCAGGACCGACTGGTATTCATAGGGCCTAGGATTTTTATAATTTAGCGCTTTTATAAGACCGTCGTGTTATTGAAATATTTGTAAATTAATTTTTTGCAAAAACAAATTTAGGTACTTTGTTAAAGTGTATCTGTACATATCTCTTTTTTCTTAATAAGTTATGTTTTAATACTTTTTAGGTCACATTCAGCATATTATTTAACCCTTTAAACATTTCTATATATTTGATATTGGTTTTGTTTTTCTTTTAAACTTCTCAGAAGTATTTCGTTTCATTTCTTCCGGAAAAAAACTCTAATTTTTTCTTCTTCCCCAGTTAGAAATAAGCAATATAAGCGTGAGCTTTGATTCCCCATTGCAAATATTCATTTTTTGTTTCGAGATAACCAGGTACAGAAAGCGGTAGGTTGAACATTTCTTCGGAAGCAGCTGAATGTGAAATTAGGTAAAACCATTTTGCTATGTTTATGTATAAGAAGGAGAGCACGTTGAGAGTGATGGGAATAAGAATGGTAGAAATAGAAAGGATAATAAGCGAAGTGGAATAAAATGACCAAATCAACAATTGTCTGTTATGGGCTATCAAAGACCGCCAAATTTTGCTCAGAGGCCTCTTCTTTCAGGCTTGAGGTTCTTTATCGTGCCGTAAATGTACGACACGGAACCCACGGCTTTATTTCCCTTCCGAAGGAAGTCATACTTAGGAGCTTTATGCCCCGAAAAAATCCAACGACCCTGGCCGGGTTTGAACCCGCGATCTTGGGTTTAGAGGCAAGTATGGTTACCGCTACCACAGGATGATTGATTTTATTTATGGACGCTCTTTAACATCTCAGGTCATCAGCGTCCCATTCAAATCAGGGCGTGAAACGGTCGACTAATTTTAGCTCAGAGGCCTCTCTTTCAGGCTTGAGGTTCTTTTTCGTGCCGTAAATGTACGACACGGGACCCACGACTTTACTTCCCTTCCGAAGGAAGCCATACTTAGGATTTTTACGCCTAATTCAATTAAAAAATTTATCGGTCCTGGCCGGGTTCGAACCCGCGATCTTGGGTATAGGAGGCAAGTACACCACCACTACACCACCAGGACCGACTACACCACAGGACCGACACTACTTAGATGTGATGAATAAAATTGGTACGGTGAAAAAAGTTTGTAAAAATATCCTGCCATTCATATTTACTTGTCATAACGTGCTTTGTATTTTACTCTTTCCTCTTTTGTCAAGTTTTAATTTACATTACCAAAGTAAATTGTAAAAAAATAATTTATTGCCACATTTTTGTATATTGCAAATCATATTCTGGAACTTTTAGCTCATAAGGGCATATTTTATTCTTATTTAGCCAATTTTGAGAGCAAAAACCCATGAACACGTGATCACGTTCCTCCTGCAGTACTGTCTTTTATCAATGAAGTCCGAGCAACGGAGACAGGACGCAGCGGTTGTCGAGAGAGACGTTGGTTCAATTAAGGTCTATTGCATGGACAAGGGTAGGTCCTGGTGGTCTAGTGGTACTTGCCTCATAGATCCAAGATCGCGGGTTCAATCCCGGTCAAGGTCTTGAATTTTTTCGTGCGTAAAAATCCTAAACATCCTAAGTATGACTTTCTTCGGAAGGGAAGTAACGCTGTGGGTCCCGTGTTGTAGATTAACGGCACGTAAAAGAACCTGAAATCTGAAAGAAGAAATCTCTGAGCAAAATTTATCGGTCATTTCACGCTGTGAATTGAATGGGACGTTGTTGACCTGAGGTATTAAAGAGTGTCCTTTGGTCTGACATGGATAATAATATTCTCATAGAGGGTTCTACATTTTCACAATTAAATAACAGATACAAAGTCAGAAATATTCAATATACGGGCTTCTTAATCAGCAGAACTGCACCATCCAATTAACTTGGTACGACGCGAACCTTCTGAGCTACATTTTTTTTATAATTATTTCCCTGTTTATTGAAAAAGTATATCTCAAAGTTTCAGTTTCTTGAAATTTACATTTGCTGAATGCATTCTCTAATTGTCTCTACCACTTGCAGTAAATAAGCCAGGAAGTGCTAGAAGAAAGGTATGAATTAAACATGAACTCAAATACAGCAAAAAGAAGGTCTTTATCAATGGTCATTTTTGCTAAATATTTTCGTTTTGTATGTCTCTACATAGACTTGAAAGATCATAATTATTTCGTGACTTATTGAATTTTGCACATCTTAAGAACATCAAAATAAAAAAAGAATAGATTAATAGTTTTTCAAAAGCATTCAGACAAGTTTAAACAATTGAAAAGTTGGTTTTATTATCAAATTTAACAGTACAAGAAACTATATTTTAGCAACATTTTAACACTAATGTTCACGATTAATGCTGAAAGTATTATTTGTGGTAGTAGAATAATTTGTTCGAGAGTTTTATAGATGTTTGTGAACAATTGCACATGATTCGACTTACAGAGGAAATCGTTTCCATTTTTATAGATTAACAGAGGAAATCGTTTCCATTTTTATAGTTTAACTATAATTATTCCTTATTTTTAATAAGCGCATTATTATCTAACGACTTGGAGCTCATTTACGCCATAATTAATTACTTTAATTAGCAAAAGAAACGTTAGTCTATTAGAGGTTTAATATATAAGTATATATTGGCTATATATCACTGTATAACCTTTCTGGATATTGAAACTCACCAGCACCCAATGCAGGAATATCTTGCACTCTGCTCTTCCTTGTTTAGGTAACGACAGTCTTAAACCGGAATCCATTATACTATTATAACGAGAGATTGGATGAGTATTGGAGTTATGGGTCTTACAGGAAATGGGAAATTTCCTTTGAATTTAGGCTTTAAAATATCAGACCAACCAGAAACAATGATCGCTCACACTCAGTAGCTTTGAAGTGGAAAGGCTTTTGTTTGGCACTTTTTATAACATCTACCCATTCAGTAGAGATGCTGAACCACATACTATAGCCTTCTGGTTAATCGGGGTCTTATTAAGAACCCTAACCCTAGCTTTAAAGGTATATGTTAGTCCGAATCTCCGGTCTTAAGTTTTCTAGTTCGATGTCTTTTAAACAATGAGCTCTAAATACATGTTTTGTTCATTATACAAGGGTAGGTTCATAAGTTTCCGGCCTCGCCGGAAGGTTATCCCCTTCACAAACTCTTATCTGGTGTCATGCCTTATCTGTTAAGTAAGTAATTGCAACTGTAACTTGCGCCCCGCTGTGTTAAGTTGTTCAGATATAGTTGCATAAAGAAAACTATGTGTAGAATATTGTGACATGTTCAAAATGGAGTTTAGAGCTATTGTTAAGTTCTTCACAAAGGATGGACTTACTCCAAATGAAATTAAATAGCGATTAGGCTGTGTATCCCCCTCATATTCTACCGTAAAAGAATGGGCCAAACTTTTTCGAATGGGTCGAGAAAGCATTGAAGATAAAGATAAAAAAGAAAGAGACCAACTCTTAGAGGTGCTCACTCCTGAAAACATCGCTCTTGTGGAAGGAGAAATTATGGAAGACCGGCGGCTAAAAGTTACAGAAATAGCAGCCAGATTGGGCCTTTCTAAAAAAACAGTCCTTCGAATTATTCATGAACATTTAAACATGAATAAGGTTGGTGCAAGATGGGTGCCTAGACTTCTTTCGTAAGTCCAAAAGCAACGAGTAATATGTTGCCTGGCATTTTTGAAGCGCTGCCGCGCCGTGGCAACGAGAGAGAAGTTCTGCAAACCACTGTTACAGGAGATGAAACTGTGGTCCTCTACTATGAACCCTTATCCAAAAGAGAATCAATGGAATAGCAGGCGTAAACCTGGCGAAGCACCGCCTCTAAAGGCCAAGATCACTCAATCAACCAAGAAGACATGGCCACAATTTTTTGGGACTATGAGGAATAATCTTTATTGACTTCAAGGAGAGGAACACCACAGTAAATGGGGAGTACCATCCCGGCCTACTGCACAGACTACTGCTTCCATCAAAGAGAAAAGGTGAGGAAAGCTGAGTGGTGGTGTGCGCCTTCTTCACGACAACGCGCCTGTGCACACAACTCTTGTTACAAAGGAAGCTGTGAAGAAATGTGGCTTCAAGGAGATCGACCATCCACCATACAGCCCAGATATATCTCCTAGTGACTATTTCCTCTTCTGAAAACTCAAGAAGGACCTTCGAGGAAGGAAATTTAAGTGTGACGAAGAGGTGATGGGTGCTGTTTATGCCTATTTTGCAGACAAGACTTCTGACTATATTGGGGATTTAAATGTTAATTCAAATATGTGAGAAGTGTATTGCAATAAAGGATAACTATATTGACAATTGAAATATAATTTTTGTCTTTATCATACCTAGAAAATGGTTAGACTGGAAACTTATGGACTTAACCGTCATACCTTGAGCTAAGAAAAAATTTCAAAGGAACATATTCTGCTTTTATTGTTCATCTATTGTTTATTAGAATCACAATAGGAATTAAATGTACGTGAAAATTGTTTTACATTTATTGAGTAAAATTAGTTCTTAAAATTTTGATACTAGGTTTTCTGCCATTCTGTATAATTCCAAAATAGAAAACACACTATTGTTTGAATAATCTAACCCAGTAATGTTAATTAATTTTCTGTTTACTCTTTCTTATTGAAACATTTCATGTTATTGGTCATTTTATATGCATATTGATTTCAAAATTAAACATGACAACAGTAGGGAAATTAAAATGTTATCAGGTGCTAGTTGGCTAATGCGCAGGAATTTATTAGATACATTGTCCACTAATTCCCAGTAATAGTGTTCATGACAGGAGTTATTAAAAAACATGGTAACAGGAATGTATTTTAAAATGTTTGTGTATTCTCTTAATGTTTCCCTTCATTTATTAAACAACAAAATATACATTTTAAGTCCCTTGCTACAGAGTTCTGCTTTATTTACATATATCTGTTATATTCTTCGTATTATCTAATCAGGAATCTGCAACAATGGGTGTAATAATGCTTAGTGATACCTGATTATAAATAGGTATTTTCTGTTCAATATTGTTTTAAAAACAAATAATTGAACATATTTGCAATAACTAAAACAATTTTAAACAATTAACTTTATTTGAAAAGTGTCACTCCAGTTGGTAATTAAATTAAAGTTTATTAATTCAATTTTAACATTAGCTATAACAATGAAATAATATCTAGAAAGCAACAATGGATAATGTTCAGATACTGCTTTAGATAATACTTCTTATGTGCAGTTCTATACTTACTACATGATAAGAGACTCCATTGATATACCAAAACATTCCTAAAGTGTCTATGCATCTTTTTCATTAGATCTGAATCAATGCTTGAATTTCTGCTAAGAAAAATACTTATGAACCTCATTCTATAAACAGTTGGCCTGACACTTATGTTTGATTTCTACAAAATGTTTATTGTTGTAGAATAGTACAAGTATTTCACACATGAAATGCAACTGTAACTGATATTTTATTCTTCACTTTCTCAAACTTGTTGTTGGCCTACAGGAGAATTGTCTTCTACACTCCAAAAGTATATTATGGACTACTGTTATTGCAATATTGTCACATGAGGCATTCATAGCATTTCCATTTTTCACTAAACAACTAACTATTCAGTCAAAGTTGAGTCCTGTACCATCAAGATTTTCCTCAATCCAGGCATCAAATTTTGCAGTCATTTCATCTGTCATGTGGTTCTTCCAATCTCCAATCTCACCTTTTCGGATAAAACGCAGATCTGTTGATTCAAGAAAGCCAGGTCCATTTTTGCTCTCCATGATGGGTTCCAAATTAACTGCTGGATTTTTCTTCATGCTGCTAAAGCTCAAATGATCTTTCAGTTTTGCCACATCCTCATTGCTCAATGACTTTCCCAGAAAGTCTGCTGTCTTGAGAATGGCTCCTTCAAGGTCCTGCAAACAAAATTGTACCATGATGTTTTTCCTTGGAAACCAGTAAATGATCATGTATGTGATAAGATCAAGAGCTTGGAACAATCAAGAGATCTCAAATATAAAGGAAAGTTGATAAGTTTCTGCCCAATATGTATCCCATGATGCTGCAGAGAAACAATGTGTGTCATTATCTGGGGGAACCCTTGCATTGTGAATATGCAAGTAAAAGTTTAATTTGTTATGCTGCTAGAGTACTTTAGTCATGGTGTGAGCGCAAAAGCTAAATTTGGATTTGATTAAGCATCCAGCAGTTACTGAGTAAATTTGAAAGGTATTTTGCCAAAGGAAATCATGAAGGACGTGCAGATTCTAGGATACAGTGCTCCATTGAAAAAAGAGGATGGCCGACTTTAAGTGCGAAAGATACTTCCAGAGTTGGAAGGCCCATCACCGTAACAGTGGAAGTCATTCACGACATTATCATGCATTATCCCCGAAAGATCTTGTGACACACTGAGGTAACATTGGCCATTTACCATGGGAGAGCACACGACATTGTTGTAGATATTTTCAGAATGTGGAGATTTCGTTCCTATGGTTACTGAAAACTTTCATTGTTGATCAGAACAGGAGCGAATATTGTGTTGTCTGGAGTTTTAAGGTAAGGGAAGATGGATTTCTGGCAATGGATGCACATACTAGTGGCCGAGGCTGTTAAGACTCAGATTCGTGAAGGATTTCTGTGGTTTGATTCCCTCCAGACTGTCCAAAAGGCTAGGTTGACATCATTCCAGATGCCTTAACTTAAATTTCTAAAAAAGTACCATGGATAAAACCCATAAACTCTCCCAGCTAGCAGTCAGCAATGCTAACCACTATACCAAAAAGGTGAGTTTACTTTATGCATTTAAAAAGCATTTATATCAAAGTAAGCAAATGTACCAAATCATGTGATTAGCATAGTTAGCCTTTCTGTATATTTTATATAATATACATAGATACTTAATAATGGTACAGCTTTTTTATGCATACTTGCATATTGAGATATTATTTACAAATAAATAAATAAATAAAAAATGGCATACAGTTTTTATTTTTAAATAAAAAATGCAGTAAGCATGAACACCGTTCCTCATTCAATTTTAGACACTTTTACAATATACAAATTGCAATTGTTGAAAATGTTTTCATGCTCCTTTTTAGATTAGTGAATTTTCATAGTGATGATTTCAGTAAAAATTTACCAAATGTAAAGCATATATACTTACAAAGTATAAATAAAAGACTAATACAAACATTAAGGGTAAGTCCTGTACAGTAAACAAGAGAGACTGTATTAACATGTGCTCAAAAATGTTGGTTTATGAGCTACAATCAAAATATTACACTTAGCACTTAAGTTGCCAAGTACAATCCTATTTCCATTCCATTAATAATAAAACAATTAACTGTTTAATTATTTGATGATGGCCATGGGTTGCTAAGGAATTCAGTTTACATTTTGCTAGTTAAATTGTTTAGTTATGAAAGAAATTAGTTTGGATTTGCATTTATTTTTATTTGTATATTAGACCATCTGGTATATTTGCAACTTCTACCATAACAGCTTATAGGCAGTGTCTATTTAAATATACTCTTTCAGAACTTCCAAACAATGTGGTTCTGATAAATTAGAGAAACCATGCAGTTTGTGCATGATGGGCCCCAGCACATTTATTTGCATTGTTTATGATGTGTTCAATGATATCTTAATAGCAAATGGATAGATACCAATCCTTTGGCCTGCACTTTTATTTCATCTTAATCTAAGACTTTAATTTGTGGGGGCATATAAAGGCCTAAGTTTATACAATTCATATTGAAATGGAGAAATACCTCATCAACACAATCATTTACATATTTCCTGAGATATTTGAAAATGTGATCTGATGAGTATAAGACGGTAGAAAACATTTTTGGCATTTATTATAAATTAATATCTTTTATTTGTACCATGTATGTGTGTTGAAATGTCAACTTGCTTGTCTGATCAGGGAATTGGAGATCCAAACATGCAGGGCAGAAGGTAAAAGTGTAGTCAATTTGTAATGTGTACACCAATAATGGTGAACTACACTAAGCTAAATGATGATGAAGGTGAAGATTGTGGTGAGACATGAGAGAGCAATGACAGAATGAACGGCAGGGAAAACTGAGTGCTCGCTACCCAAATGCCACTTCGTCAACCACAAATCCTACTTACAGCCATTGTATCAAATCTGGGTCACCTGGGTAAGAGGTAAGCAGTTTAACCTTTCAGCAACGGTGCCTCATTATTATTAGTGTTTAGTGTTTAACAAATGATGAACACTGATGATGTAAAAGAACTTTTAGGGGGAAGGAAAGAAAGCATTCCAGGGCTAAGTTTTGGGTACTTTTTTGACATTTGTCATTGTTGAGGACTGAGGAAAATTTGATAAAAACCTCAAGTCAACCAATATGGTCCTGGTGTGAATTGAACTCCAGACCTGTTCATGAGAGAAAATTCTTGCATAAAGAGTAGGGTAAACTATCCATGCCTTTATAACCTTGCCCATCTGGGTTGGTACTTATAAAGCCTTAATTTGGACACATGGCCAGATTAATGGGAGTTTGCTTACCCTGTTTCTAACTGATTCTGTCCTTCCCTTCACTTTCCTGCCTCTCCATGTACTGAAGTGAAGTCTTTGTGCCGTACAGGAGTTAAACATTGCGAGACCATGTGTTTCAGTGTAACAGTGTGTTAGTGCTGTTATAATACCTAAAAGTTCATATACTTTAGCACACAGAATCTTCATATATGATTCCATTATGATAACAAACTCATATGGAGAGTGAGACGGCAATTTATAGATGAATTTATCCTGCTGTTTGTGCACTCACAGAGAAATGATTTATAATCTTATGAATACATTTAGGGAAATGGGATCTGTTCTTGATAAGAAACCAAAAGTAAAATTCCAGGGGAAAAACTTGATGACGTTGGAAAAAGGTTAGAATGAAGTCCAAAGAAATCTCTGAGAAAGCTTGCACAGGAATCTGGTATTTTGCAAACCTTGACTTAGAATGCCACTAAACTTTTAAAATTAAAACCCTGTTAGACAACTGTAGTTCATGATTTGCAACCATGTGACAATGTGAGTAGAGTTAACTTCTGCAATTAGGTGTTAGATAATTTTAATGTTTGCTCTATTCACCCATGTTTAATTTTTTTTATGGATGAATCATGATTTTATTTACTTAGCTATGTAGTGACATAAAACAGCAAATACTGGAGGGCAGAAAAACCTGATCTTGTACATGAGATGCCATTGTATGGCCAAAAAATTGGTGTTTGATGTGCTGTAGAAATCTATGCACTTGAATTTAAGGGGTTATGAATAACCAACTTCATTTACAAACAGCATGTTTTCCAGTTCCAAGGAAGTCCCTCTTAAGCGTGCCACGTGTCAAAACCACATCTCTGTATTATGAAGTATAAGTAAATAAACAATTTAATCAGGCTTTTCGACATTGCATTTTTTTTCATTCATTTGGTAATGTGTCACTGTTATTGCACTGTATCAGTTTGAAATAAAACATCAGATCTGTGTTTTGTAATTGAATTTGAACTTTTAACTATAACTCAAAAATCTGGTATTTTCAGTCATATACAGCCTTTTTTTCTCATTTAGATATGCAGAATTCACCATTGAAACTTGTACAAGTATTTTAGTTTTAACCTTTTTATTTTTGTGTGTGTGTTTATGTGTGCATTTTCATACAAATTACGTATAATAAACAAAAAAAAAACAGATTTTAAGGATGGAAAATTTAGTTAAAAACTTGTTTCTAGGTTGCTATTATTAAAATATTTACCCGTTTCATTTCTTCATACTTGAGAAACAAAATATTTGCCTCATTACGCCGTTTCCAGAAACCCAACATATGTCTCAGTACTGGACCAACAGGAACTGCAAAACAATTTTTTGTATATATTAATATAAAAGTGTTTTACCATGGCTGGAGATAGATATAAACCTGTGTTCTCTAAACTAAGAATACTAAGTAGTTATTTTGTATCCGGGATTTTCACAGTGAAATATATTATAATATGACAAATTATTGTTACGAAATCACTCAAATTTCACTAATTTTGCTCCACTTATTTGGACATGTTTCAAAGGCGATTGCCTTCATCTTCAGCTTGGTCCCACTGGCCACTTCCCAGTGTGGTATTTAGGTTTAGCTCTGTGACTTTAACGGTGGAATTAGAAAACAATAAAGCTCTTCCTCTCTTGGATATAAAAATTATAAAAAATGATAATAAACTGGAATTTGGCATATACAGAAAAGATACCCATACAGATAATTATATAAAAAATAACAGCCACAATCTAAAACAACATAAACTAGCCATAATCAACAGCCTCACATTCAGATTAACAAACTTGCCATAACCAAGACAGAATACAAATTGGAGTACCAAAAAATCATAGGTATAGCACAGAAAAATGACTACACAATAGATCTTGTCAACAAGAAAATAGAGAAATTCAGAAAGAAAAAACAAACAAAGGACATCACCACACTAAAAGGTTTTTTTTTTTTTTTTTGAGTAGTGTTTAACGCCGGTTTTCACTACTGAGGCACCACAGGCGGTCACACACTAAAAGGTTACAAAGGAGATCATATATATAAAAAATTCACATTCCATCCATGGGCACACCAAAAATTCCAGAAGATTTTTGGAGAGGCAAACATCATTTTGGCCCCAGTAAATAAATTCAGTTTAAAAACCCACTTAAACACCAACACCAACACAAAAGACAAAATTTCACCAGGAAAGCAATCAGGCATTTATGAAATCAGTTGCAAAGACTGTGACATGAAATACATAGACAAAACAAAAAGAAATATTAACATATGTTTTAAGGAACACATAAGGAATGTTAAATATAAACACATAGAAAAATCAGCAGTGGCAGACCATTTTTGGCAAAAAAAAAAAAAAAACATGAAATCCAAAAGGAACCAAAACTATTATAAGCTCTTCAAAAACCCATAGAATTAACAATATGGGAAAATATATTTATAAACAAAAACAAAGAATTTTTGGTTAACTTTGATCTCCCAAATAACAGCTACCTCATCAATAAGTTCGTTAAAGTCACAGAGCAACACCTTAATACCACACTGGGAAGTGGGCAATGGGACCAAGCTGAAGATAGAGGCAATTGCCTTTGAAACATGTCCAAGTAAGTGGAGCAAAATTAGTGAAATTTGAGTGATTCGTAACAATAATGTGTCATAAGAATACTAAGTTTTTTATTATCTAGAACAGTAGCATATAAAGATAATTATATAGAATTTACCAAATGAATTCCTTTCACAATAAATAAATTAATAAGTTAATTAATAAAATAAACACATGCATTTTATTCTAATTTTGTGATAGATCTGGTAAATATAGCTTTTTTTTTCCTATTGGGCAAAGATCTGGTTGAAAATATGTTTTAATGCAGACTTCAATTAAATGTTCACACACTTTGAGTATTCACAATGTCTACAAGATTAGTATTAATATAGGAACCATATAAGTTTCAGTAATATATACCAAATCAAATTATTACTAATGGAACCATTGTGCATTTTTTTTTTTTTTTTTTGTACACTGTTGGCTTCAGCTGTGTCTATTCTGTTTGTTCTGAATGCCGCATATTCAACAACAGGTTTTGTAATGCATGCTAAATGAAAGCTCTTTCACACTGCAATTGCTGGTATATTTTGTCTTCCCTTATTTTCTGTGAAAAGTATTGTTGTTCAGGAGAAATAAGTTCAACAAAACATTTATTTTGATATCAGTAAGTTTTTAATTACTCTCATACCTAGTATCACAGACAATAACAAAGTTAAACTAATCATCTTTGCAGAATATACTAGTATTCTTATTATGGAAGATGATTAAAATCACTTAATACAGGATATGGATCAAGTCAATGAAAAAAATCTTTCCTTGGTTTGTACAGAACAGGCTAATAATAATTAAAGAGAAAATTATAATTTAACCACAAAGTAAGTAAAAATATTTATTTTCCTGAAATCCTTGTTAATAACACCAAGATTACATATGCATCAAATATTAAATTTTTGTAAGTCTAGAAATCAATATGTAGATTGGAGTCTACGCATAGAAACTTTGAACAAACAATGAAGTACCTAAGTTTTTATTTAATAAAAGCATTAAATTATTAACTGGAACATTGCCTAAATAAACCAAGTAAGTGAAATATATGTGTCACCAAAAGTCAAATTTTTACCAAATTTAATTGTCTATATGGCTCATTTGGTATTTTTGTCCAATTTTAAGATACGACATTATATTTTTAGGAAGTTCAAATATCTCAGATAAAGTGTTCAAATCACAAAAAAAGAGTGATAGGAATAATAGTTAATGCTGCAAGCTATATTAAATTCAAATCGTACTTTATAGAATTAAAAATAATTACGTTGACAATTGAGCTGACGATGTGGATGAGGTGTTGATGAAACTGGTTCTACATATTTTAAACGAGAGTGTTTGTTTGACTCAATCATACAATGATCTCAAGATTTGTACACATGCTTAATAGAACACTTCTTTTATTATATAGAAGAGTTCCTAAATAGCTAAGTCATTTATCTCTGTACATTTAGTATTTATGATTGTATTTCTTGCCATACTATGATATTATGCTGAGCATACTTTGAAAATATTCTGTCATTTTCTTGACATATCCAATATCTTTGTAGAGATAGTACTGAATGAATAAGTTGAAACTGAAAAAATTTGGTTTATCAGTTTCCTTAGATAAGACGAGTAAAGCAATCCTAAGTGCCATTAGACCCTTGCTCATCTGATTGCAGAATGATAATATCTAACTAACTTTTGAACCATTTGGATCAGAAAAAAAACATATCAGAGAATAGTTCCATATGTCCAATTCTCAAATTGAATTGTCAGGAAGCTAATCTTGAAACTTTACACATAGATAGTTACCAATATGATATATGTAAGTATATAATATTAGCTGTTCATATGAATAAAAGGGTGTAAAAGCTAACCTTAGAATGCTCCATTTAGAATGAATGATGGTACCTGATGACAGCAATTTTGCAGTCTATATCCAGGACTCACCTATCTTCTATCCCCTCTTCTCAATCCTTCATTCATAACCAGTTAAGTGTAGTGAGTATTATGCCACTATTTGTGATGTAGGGATACATATATTAACTTTCACATGTCTTGATTAAAAGTTTTAATTTCACATCTTTTTATTCATATGAGTAGCTCATATTTTATGCTTTTCTGTTTCCTATCAGTGCATAACTGTGTATAAAGTTTGAGGTAAGTTTTTATGTGTGCTCTGTGACAGTTTGTTTGTCAGTGCATACAATGCAGAATGCGAGAATGCAGAAACGGAATTATTTTCACGCTTATATCTGCTTTGATCTCTCAATTTAATAGCTATCTGTGAGCAAAGAGCATATTCTGTTGATGTTGCTGCCCCCTACAGGCAAAAATACTTTAAAAGGTATCAAAAAAGATAATTTCAAAATATCAGGTACACAAGAAAATTTGGATATTTTGTGATTATAAAAAAATTTGCCTGAACCTGGATGAGGATATGTCCAGGCAAAAGGGGACATCTGGTAACCCTAAACATAGACCATTTTGATTCAAGAAAATTTAACTGGTGAGCATGCATGCAGCTTAATTGTCTATTAATATTCTGAGCTTATGAGTGAAATTTCTATATAAGACTGTTTGAAACTATAGCTTTGTTAGCTAGAAGTGAATATATTTGCCACTTTGAAAAATTTATATCTGCCTTTAGTGATAAGAATAGCATAACAGTTTGAAGGCTATAGAAAACTTCAATAAGTGAAAACCTAGATTTCCTAAGAGAGAATGCTGGTAATGTAGTACTCTAAAGCAAAGAAGATTTACTTACCTTTACCCTTGAGGAAAAGCTCACTAAAGTCCTGAAATGAACCCTTCATATTGTGCACTAGCATTAAGTAGTAATAACATGAAACACACACATCTTTTGGGTTACGTGCTACATAAACAATCTGTTAAGAGAAACAGAATAAATATTATTAGTTAACAAAGTCAAAAAATCTCATATTTAATACAATAACCGAAAATAAATTAAAAATCAAGAATTTGCAATAGATTAGGAGAAAGAAAATAATAGAGAACTTTATACATATTTTTTGGCATGCATTAGATATTGATGATGTATTACATACAGTGAACCACTTTGGTTCTTATAACTTCAACACATAACATAAACCTTTGTTATTAAATTCATAGCATAAAAGAAATTTATAAATAAAAAGCATAATAGTAATGTATATAAATATAAAAGTATGTGCATCCCAAAACAACACATTAAAGCATCCTTATATCAAAGAAGTTAACCTAGTTAATTCTTGTTCAGCACAAGCAGAAAGCACTTCCACTGGCTTGTGTCATCACAGATAGCAGCAAAAATCATTAACAAATTTCAGCTGGTGTACCCTTTCTGTACTAAAAGTTACAAACATGGTGGAGTAGGCATATATGTTAAATCATATTTATAAACATTAATTTCTTAAATAATTTAAGGGAGGATAAGCATTTTTAAATGTCAATATCAGAAATTTGTAGCTGCACCATGATCACTGCATGTCTTTATAAGCCATATAGAAAGTTTGAAACATTTCTATCTAAATTATATATACATAGTAAATAATGCCCTAACAAAAAAATAAAGCAAATAAAATTCTTATTTTATGCGGAGACTAGAATATAGATTTTCTATATGAAAATGTTATACTACTTAAATTATAAAACTTAACTTTATCTATATAATTTAATAAAATCAGTGAATTCTCCCTCAAGATTAATTTTTTATAATTATTACTAGATGTAATAATATTATATTATCTAATTATATATAAAATTACATTTCAGAGCAAGGTGCTAATTGTAGATACAGGTTTCTCAAAACATGTGTCTCAAGTATTAGAAATTAATACTTCAGTACCTAAGCAAGTCATAGAGGTATTAATTCAGTTTGGAATCGAACACAATGAAACACCCATCAATAATCTCTTCTGACTAGGATATTTAGAACACTCTTTATGGTTTCACTTACATGAAATTTACTAAGAACGTATGTTTCGTGGAACTTTTGTCCACATCATCAGCTGTTAAACGACTGTTAGATCATTTGTAGAAGCTGGGTAGATAGGTTATCTGGGTTGACTCTGGTGGTCTAGTGATAAACTTAAATAAAGTACTGTCTGCTGCTTCCGGGATGTCAAAATTCATAAGGTTATGCTCATGATTTTTTATATAAAAACTTTCCCATAAGTTTAATTCTTTTGGTTATTGACCATTTTTTAATAACTTGATGCCATTTTCAATTTCATGGTTTTCATTAAAAAAAATTTGGTGCCACAGCTGATTTATTCATTTGTTTGTAATGGATATTTCTCCAATGTTCCTTCAATCTAATGCCTACATTTCTCTTTGTCTTCCCTGTGTAGATTTTTTCACAATCCTTACAACTAATCTGGTAAATACCAGATTTTTCTCTTTGGTCCTTGAATCTGTTTTGTTTAATTACAATAATGTTTTTACACTGTATCTGTTTTGAAGTACTAAGATGAAATTGTACTGCTTGAAAATTTTTTGAAATTTCTTATTGGCTGATGGGTAGAAAGTGGACTTTTTATATGCTTTTTTCCCACTATAAATCACTCAAAGTTGTAATTTGTTTAATTCTTTTTTGTTTCTGGAATCTGTTAATTTTTTTTGGCTAATCATCTGTTTGTTGAACCCATTGGATTTAGCTGCTTCTATTGTGTGTAGATATTCATTTTTATATTCTTCTTTACTCAGTGGTATATTTATTAGTCTGTATATCATGCTGTTGAATGCTGCTTCCTTATTGATCTTGGATTGAAAACATGAGCTGTGATATAATTGTCTCTATGTGTGTTCTTTGAGTCTATAGAAAGGATATGAGATGAACATTTTCAATAGTAAATACAAATATTATCTGGTTTATATGAGGGAACTGTGAACTGGTGTGTTAATTTATTTATTCTTGTTATAAACTGCTTTCAACTGTTATTAAAATAGTCCTACTTATAATTCTGTAAACTCTTAAATCTTGTTTTGGTAAAATAACATAAGAACCATGCATCATATATAGACAATACCTAGACAGTTTACTTCACAATTTCTTTGTTGATATTTATAAAATTTATGAAATGTATATACATTCTAACTGCACAACACTTGTTGTATGTAAATCTGCTCGTGTAGGCCAGTGTGCAACACTATTGGCTGAGAATCACAGATAAGCTTTGTGTGCCCACATTTCAAATTACCTCTCATTTTGGATACACACCAATTAGCTTTCATATGATTAACTGGCAAGATGCACTTAACATCAACAAAGATGTGGTTTCAAGGGTGGGGTGTATGCTTACAATATTTCAACCTGAGAATATTCCTTGACTATTACTAATTTACTTAGTGGCATGTTCATATACGAAACAATATATTAATACTCACTTTTGGTTTAACATCTTCAATCTGTGTAGGAAGCAGTTCCCATGGTAAATGGCTCCTTACATAGCGTGGTGACTGCATACTCTTTACCAGCTCCACAGAGTTACCCATTTGATCTTTCCAATCTCCTTGCTCATGTGCCATCAATGCTGAAAGCCTGAACATTGTATTACCATTTGAGACTACCTTAAATATATGTGTTGCTTTAGTTAACTAATTCTTTTTTATTATTATTTTTACTGATTGAACAGCAATCTAACATTTAATGGACAACAAGTCCTCTTGCTACACTGATATGTTGGGGAAAATAAAATATTTAAATAAATTGTACTTACGAAGCTGTAGGCAATGGAGTGGTAATATATCCTACAATTATGTATTCAACTTGTAAACTCCACTTACTTACATAAAACTAAGACATTTTTCAGGAGTAACCATTCCCATTTTCAATTTGTTGACCTACTGTTTTAGTGCAAACAACTTAAATAATTATTGTAAGATAAAATATTGCTTTTAATATGTTATGTTTACTCTGTTTTAAATACTAACAGAGATAGACATTTTTATTTTTGTATATTTCAGTTTGCATCTCATATTTATCAAAATTCAAACCATCTCCATTTCTTATAATTTTTAAATCTAGAAATGGTAGCCACCCATTTCTTTCTTCTTCTATAGTAAATTGTATGGATTTATGTTGCAAATTAAGAAGTTTCAGAGCATCTGTTAAGAGTTTCTTCGGTATTATTGCAAAAATGTCATCCACATACCTATACCATGACTTGAAAATCAAAGGGAAGGCTTTTGTGATGTGTATTTCAAATGAGCTCATGAATAATTCTGCTAGAAAAGGTGACAAAGGGTTTCCCAAACCTAGGCCTGAAACTTGTTGGTAATATTTTTTGTTGAAGCTGAAGTAATTTTGTTGAATGCGGATATTAGTAAGTTTTAATAGGTCTTCTATTTCTTCTGTTTTTAAATTTATTGATGTTAACCATTTCTTTAGCATAAGCATGAGTTTCTCTGTATGTATGCTTGGGAATAAGGCTTTTACATCTCATAAAAAATGAGAGTTATAACCCCATTCTACATAAATATGCAATTTTTCACAGTTTGGCACACAGATTGATGAATATTCCACTCACAGAAGCAGAGTACAAAATGGAATACAAACAAATAATACAGACAGCTATAATGAATGGTTTCAACAAGGACACAGTGATAAAAATTATCAATAAATCAAAAAGACAAAAAGAGATAAGGGAAGTTTCCACACTGAAAAACACAAAAGAAGAATACAAATTCAAAAGTTTCACCTACCATCCAATTTACCACAACAAGTTCAAGAAAATCTTCAAAGAACATGGAATAATGTTAGCCCCAAAGAACAGATACAACATCAAGAATTTATTAGGTTGCACAGTAAAAGACTCCATACCTCCAGAACAGAAATCAGGAATTTACGAAATAAAATGTGCAGATTATGAACAGAGCTACATAGGCAATTGGAAATTTGGAGTAAGGAACATTTCAGAAATATTTGCTTTAAACAGGTGGATAAATCAGCAGTAGCAGCTCACTTTTGGACCAAAACCCATGAAATAAAACTGGGAATAAGACTGCTGAAACATCTTCACAGCCCATTGGAGTTATCCACATGGGAAAAATTGTCATATTAAAAAATAGAAAAAAAAATTTAATGAATTTCGAGTTACCTCCCATAGATGAGCTCAGCGACTTCCAACTTCAACCAACAGAGGCCACCACAGAAACACCCGTTTGTCCAGCCATAGTTTCGAGTAGCGGAAGTTCAGTGAGCTACTGAAGATGAGAGAGATTCTCCCGAAACGCGTCTTACTTTTATGTAAGTGAATGGAGTATAGTGTAAGAAATGTGAATACATGAGTTAAGGTTAAAATTTTTGTAGTTTGCAGACCATTTGAACTTACTCTATCATTGGTGCTCTCAGCTGCTGAACAATTTTGGCTCTTTCAAAATCTAAACCATTTCCAATACACCACACCATTTCATTTGTCCAAGTACTTCCTGGAAAAGAAAAGAAAAAAAAAAAAGAGTAAAGTAGATAATATACAATCTGCTTACTGTGTATAGAAAAATATAAATTTTATTTCAAAAAGGCCATATCTCCACTTTTTTTAAAAAAAGTTTAATTTCCTTTCTATCAACAATATTGAAAATATAGAAAAACATGCCATGGGTTACTGTTATTTCTGTCATTACGATGATAATGTATAAACATGAATTATTGCATTGCAATGTATGTTGTTTATATTGTAACTATGTCTCACCATATTGATTATGGGGTTTAAAATGAACCATTGAGGTAAAATCTTTATGTTAAGAGGAATAATATAATAATAAAAGCAAGAAATTCACCTTGAAAAAATATATTTTTTAGTATTTTATGGTATTTATGTTTGTGTTAGCTACATAATGAATAAGATTCAAAATAATAAAAAGTTAAATATATAGAAATAATTTCTATTTTCATTTTACTAAGTGACCTAATTTGGCAGTAAACCCTTGCCGATTCATTGTATGTAAATAATCTAAATCAAAATTAATACTATAAAATAAAAATTGGTTTTTCTAGAATCAGTACTACTTACATCATAAAGATATCTCAGCATACATACTTGCACTTATGTGAGTTTACTTTTGTGTGTTTACCCATGGTTTTGTTTTGTTAGAGCATTTTAAGAAATTTCTAATTGGTATCTCTATCCCAGTACAATTGGTAATCCTTTCCCAATTTGTGTGGGATTCATCCTACAAGTCAGCCTCTACTTTTTGCCCTACTGTGGAAAGGATAACATGCCTATTTGCTTACTTATTGACCTTGCTGACTGTCGCAGTTGTAGCATAGCTGTTTCCAGATGTGCGTTGTGTTGTTCATTTCTTAATTTGGCAGTAGACATAAAGTGTATTATGCCTTGTGTGTGTACAAATCTCAGTGGTGAAAGAATCATAGGACCATTTTTTTTAGTATACCTTTGATTCTGTTACTCACATGAATGCCGTACTAACCCCCCTTTTTGCTCTTCAGAGAATTAACCTATATGGAACGTGATCATGCATTTTTTAAACAGGACTCTGCCACTGCTCACACTGCAAATAATTCCATAATTCAAAATGTGTTGCCACAACCCAGAGTTATTAGTTGGTCCCCTGATTTAACAGCCTGTGATTATTATATCTGGGGTACATTAAAAAATACTGTTTAAAAGATGAACCTGTATACCATACAAGAACTCAAAGGTAAAATTAGTCAGGGAATTGTCCGGATTTCTTAAAATGAACTACAGTCAGTGATGATTAATTTCCTAAAAATATTCTTAAAATTTGTGGAGAATGAAGGTGGGCAGTTTCAACACTTCATTTGATAATTTGGTAAGTAATGAGCTTCTTAAATTGGTTTGAGTATTGTTGCATGGTTTGTTTGTGTGTTTGTTTTATTGTTTTACTCTCCAAGACCCGGTTGGGCTGCTAACTGGCTAACGAGTAGAGCATTCACCCATAGACAAAACATGCCAGGGAAATAAAAAACTGATTACATGGTATTATTGCCAACGGAAAAATTACTGCTATATTTCCCTCTCATAGCATCCCTGAGATAAATATTTAATCTTCTTATAGTTAGAAATTTTCTTTTATATTTGTCTTAATCCCTGGGAAATTTGTGAAAGTTTGCAAAAAAAATCTGTTTGGAAAAAAAAAACCTCTTCATTGCATTTGATTAGCAGTCTCAAATGGACAAAATAAGGACCAAACATGCTCATCAGTGTTTTCTCCTGTTACCAGCTTTGGAGTACTGGGGGAAAGAGGAATTTGCTTTGTGTATATCTGCATCACTAACAGTTATAATTGATTTCTTTATGCATGTGCATTGTACTGTGTTATCCTGATTTTTCAACTGCACTATGGTACTTTCTGACATATGTAATAAATCCAGACTGGAGCTACTTGCTACTTCCGTTTCTTTGTTTGAAAGATCTGATTTTGAGAGGCCTACAATACATAATTTCTATGCAATTCTTTGAAATACATTTCTTTTGGCTTATATTACAGACTATCTGCTCTTCAAGCACAAAATTTATCCTAAGTATTATATTTAATATTTTAAAAAAAAATCTTCACTGTAAGTTTCTATTGTTGTTATAGTTTCATCAGAGATTTGCTGAAGTCAGCCCTTTAATTCGTCAAATTCGTCAGCCCATAAAGATTAGCACTGCAGCAGCATTCTGGGTGTAATAATCTAATGGTAGGCCAAGTCCAAGAATTAAACTCTTTAATATGTTTAAGAGTCCTTCATTGTGGTCCTATATGTTGCCTGTTGCATATATTTGATAAATTCTGTTTATTAACCCTTAGAGGTAGCTGTTTCAACTGAGACATTAATTAAATTATTTCTTGGAACCCACCTGTCTTTTATCTAATATGTCCATATCTTGTAACTACAGGGGATAATGATTAAGATCTTTGTATTAAGAATAATGTCATAGCATATAAACTAAATAATTCAGCTGATGCAGTTTCCCCTTTGGTATATGAAGAATAAGTCATAAGCCATGGTAACTATTTTTTTCTCACAAGCAAAGAGAACATGAAAAATCTAACATATACAATTGATAATATATGGCATTTACTGCTGAGTGGAGCTATCAACAGAAGGTTGGAAGAAGCAAAACACATACAACCAGATAACATTGGTGTGTATATCAAATTTTCCACTTATTATTATAAACTATGCAATATATATAATAATCTGTTACTACATTATTTTACTTATTTTCCTGATAACTAGACTAAAATAATATAATAAAATAATAAAAATAACTCTAAATTAAATTAAACCAAAATATAAATTTACTTAACTACTTCCCAATTTAATATTCCAAAATCTACAAAATTACTGGGAGCTAGTAAGAATTTTAGCAGTAGGTAACTATTCTATCCTAATTTATTACATTACTATACCACTAACCACTGATTACTAGTGGTATGTATTGGCATACAGTACTTTTACAGGAATTTCTCTTAAATTTACACTTAGATTTAAACAATACACTTATTAATCTTTCAAATCTCTTTAATTCATTAAATCATACAAATCGCCTTCTCTTTAACAACTTACTTCACTTAAGGTTCATTATTCACTAATAATCTTCCGTACTCATTTTATTTATTTATCCTAACACTTTAACTCATTAAACACTATCATTTCGCTTCCACCATATCTCTCTCCATCTTTTCTTTACAACCCCCCCTTCCACCATCTCTCTTGAAACTCCTGGATCCCTGGTTACACCATTTCTTGCGCTCTGCTCATTCTCTCCGGACACCACTTCTCCATCCTCATTTCCTCCCCTCGCTCATTCCAGTGAATCTTCAATGCCCTTTAATCTTCTTCTGTAATCTTCCTTCTTCCATCTTCTTCCCGGTACCATGCTTATAAGTAAAAGCCTTCACCTTCCTCCCCATTCTTTACTTCAGGTTGTAATTCAAAATTATTCCTGTCTAATTAAAGTTATCTTGTATATTTTCTATTCTTATTAGGTTATTTGTGTTTTGATATTGTCTCTGTACCTATGCATTCTGATCTTCTTACTTCTTCCTCTGCTTCTTCATTACTTGTTATTATCTGCTCTTGTGGTGTCATCTCTTCCCATGCTAGATTACTTATTTTGAATGCAGCCTGCTTGAGGTATTTATATAGACTCTTATTTCTAAGTATATGTGCCACCCATTGGCAACTTAAAATTTCACTTTCTTTTCTCACTTGTTCTAAATAGTGTGTACATTCAAATAATATGTGCTCTGGGTTATTCTGTGTTTTACAAAATCTACACATATAATCCTGCATTTTGTTAATTTTTTTCCAGTAAGTTTTGAAAGGTCCGTGGCCTCTAAGGTAATATACCATGCCTTTGATAGGTTGTATAAATTTTAGTTTCAATCTCTCAAAAATATGTAAAATAAGTTTAAAGTTCTCCTGCCTGCCTCGGTATTTTCCCAATCGTGCTGCCATTGTACTTTTAGTTTATGTTTTACTTCCTTTAAGTTGTTGCATTGCATTGACTGCCAATTATTAAATTTACTTTCTCCAAGTTACCTTTCTTCAACCAATAAACAGCGCCTCTTAATTTAATAAATAAGTCAATTGGCCATATTCCTGTAACTACTAATAGGCCATAGTGGGCGAAGTGCTTAATGCCCCTGTAAATCTTAACAACACCTTACTAAACTCCAAGTCAGGTAATTTTAAAAGAGAACCCAAAATATAAGATGCCAAAAAGAAGCAAAATATCTGGGAATTTACTTAGATGAAAATTAAACTTTAGGGGACATAATGAATATGTATGAAAAAATTTAAAAACGTTATTATGAAATTAGCAAGATTAGTTCAGTAAAATTTTAAAATTTCATTAAATGCCATTACAACATACCATACGAGCATTTTTGCTTCAATAATGACTTATGGAGCAGTGGTCTGGGCTCTGAGGATGAAGGATGCACAAATAAAAACTCTACTAAGAAGATCACAAAGTTTTACTGCACCAATTACTTAATTTATTGGTTAATTTATTTGCTCTTCTTTCTATATCTGGTCTTAGGATCGAGCCTTGTGGGCATTCCTTAGTTATATCTCTATAAATTGTTTCTTTAGTATCTTTTACATGAACCCTTCTGTCTTTGCAGTAATCCATTAATATTGCATATAGGCATTTGGGAGGTCTATTTCCCGTAATCTCTCAAATATTACGGCCACCATAAATTATCGAAAGCGCTGGAAATGTCAATTAAAATTCCAATTAAGTATTATGAATTTGATTTATTGACCATTTCCAGTAGGTGGTTTATTGGGTTTTAAGTCGATTTTCCTTTTCTAAAGGCGAATTGATTGATTTTTTTAATCTTTTACAAACAAGTTCTTCTAAAAATTTTCCAAGAGTATTTAGGAGACATGTAGATCTTTATGGTTTAAGCTCCTTAGGATCCTTGTCGGCACTTTTCTTTAAAATTATACTTTTTGCTGCTTTCCAGCAATAGGGAAAGCGCCCTTTCCACATACAGTCATTAAAAAGTTGAAATAGGAACGATATAATCTTATCTTCCAAATTTATCAAAACTTCATTAACTATTCCATCCACACCTGTTGCTTTTTTTCTTTTTAGCCTATTTATAGCTAGTTTAACTTCCAAGTACTAAAGGATTAGATTAGTTTATTATTTTTATATATGGTGTTCATATCTACTCTTTTTTGAATATGCCGAACATTATCTATGCTCTTATCATCCTGTGGAAGTAACTTGTCAAAAAGAGCATTTATAGAGCTTTTACAATCTGTAGTTATTTCACCATTATCTTTTTTTATTGCAATCAGAATTTCCGGTTTCTTAATATTTTCCATAATAATTTTATAGGGCATGCCCCATATGTTGGTGTATAATTCTTTTCCTATGAAAGTTTTCCATCAATTTGTCCTTATTTCTTCCAAGGTGGTTTCATATTTTTTTTTTATCTTCTCTATATTTATTTTTCTTTCCCTTTCTTCTGCAATTTTCGATATTTGATAAATTCTTATTAGTTTCCTTGTTTTGCTTCTTGCTTTTTGCAGTGCATCGTCCAAATAGTGTCACAATATTTCTTGAGTATGGTTGTGGGAACAGATTTGTCTATCCCTTTTGTTTTGTTTGGACAAGGTTAATGGCACCCTTATCAATGGACATATTGTATTGTAACTTTATTTCGTATTGTAACTTTAAATTTTCAAATTCCTGTCTCAGAAGATTCCTATCTGCTTGTTTGAAATTGTAAATTTTCTCTCCTCTTCCTTCTTTAAATTTTGGTTTTCATGTACAGTAATTGAAATAGATTAATCTGTGATCACTAGTGGTCATATCTTGACCTACTTTCCAATTTATAATTTTATTGCTTGAGCTTAACTTACATAAAGTTGTATCAATGTTGGCATTGGCACCAGCTCTATTTTCGAAAGTAGGAGGTTTGTTGGGTTGATTATTGATAAATAGATTTAGTTCATTAATAGTTTCTTCCAGTTTTCCTCTTTCGTTTTGATGATACTATACCAACAGTCAGATTTGACATTGGCATTGCTTATAAACTTTTGCTCAAAATTTTTAAAGGGGTACTGACCTTATTTATTTTGCTATATATGGGTTGATTGGATGGCTATATTGAAAATATTTATTTGTTAGAATAACTTTTCTGCTGTCATGTGTTTCTCAATATAGTTTGCGGTGTTATATAAGAAATAATGGGAAAATGATAAATGCAGCAGAAGAAGTAATAAATGTCTTCAATGAATATTTTGTATAGCACAAAAGCTCTATAACAGTATGCCAGCAGTAATATCCTATATTACATGTTATGCAACATAAACTAACAGCATGTTCTTAGAACCAGTCACTGAAGGGGACGTAATGGCAATTATAAACATAAAAAAAATCAGCAGATATAGATGAAATTTCTGATTACACTGTTAAATAGCACTCATAAACCTAGTATCTCCATTAACTCATATTATAAATCTGTTGATTTTAACAGGTCTTTTCCAGAGAAGTTTTTAATATTATATGTCAAACCATAATATAAGAAGGAACAGAAACTGAAGTAAGCAACTAAGACCAGCATCATCACTGTCGGTGTTTTCAATGATTAGAAAAAGTCATGCATGCAAAGCTAACATCATTTCTAAAAAATATACCACTCTAGTAATAATCAACATGGGTTTAAGAAAGGAAAATTAACAAATACAGCTATTATAAACTTCATTAAAAAACTATATGACACAATGGATAAAGAAGAAATAGATAGGATTATTTCTAGATCTAGCCCAGGAATTTGTCTTGATAGATCATAAAAGCTTACTTGATAAGCTACATACTATTGGAATACAAGTCATAAATGGTAGAGATTTCTGCAAAAAATTAAATTACAAATAAAACTGTATGCTATTTATCATCCAAAAAGAATGTTTGCTATAGTGTCCTTATCAACAGTAATTTTGTTCTTCATTAAATCAAATGAGAACATTTGGCAGGAATATGATTTGAAACTAGCCTCCAGAAAGAAGACAAGTTTATTAAATGAAAGATGCAGCAATTAGTTTAGAATCTAAATCTCATTTGTTGATATATTTTATGGGGTTTAGGATAAAGGGAGTGGTTAATAAATCACAATATTGTAGAATCTACTAATAACAAAAAACAAATTTCATTGGAATGACAATACACAATATATCTTGGAAGGTTTTGAAAGTTTCCACAGTTGAAAAATATTTAGGAGTTTAGATTGTTGTAAAGAAAGGGAATCAGCAATAAAATGCTTTACTTCCAGAGAAAGAAGAGTGTGAATAAAAATTAAGAAAATCATCAAAATAAGTACATTGCAAAGAGCAATTGATGCACAATATATATAATCACTAATCAATTGCGGTTCAACAATGATACACTTCAAAATGTGCAAGCCATTTAGATAAAAAAAGTAGATGTTTTCATATTAATGTGATTAAATCAAGCAAGGCATCATTTTTACTTTTAATTGTGGTATATACCTTTTCTAAGCTTTGTGCTAATTTCATTTCATTATTCAGCTCTATTCCTTTAAGCAATTGGTAAATAGGGTTAAGGGTAACATAATATGTGATATACTGTTCTATGTAAATAAAATGAATTGACAAGTACAGAACTCAATATTTCTATAAGTCTGTTAGTATGTGTGCAAGTTTTTTAATATTTTGCAGTTTAAATTACCTTCAAAAGTGATCTTACCTATTCTATATCATTGACCTTATTATCAAACTGTTGATGTACAATGTCTTTTCTATATTTCACATTAACATTGATCTACAGTCAGGGTTGGAATCAAAAGTTTTGATGAAGAGAGGAGTTAAGTGCAATATACCAAAATATTTATATTTAAACTGTATAAAATTACCCTCTCCCCCCATTAATTCAAATCCTTTCTATAATTGTTAAAGATTACTTCTCCCAGCCTCCTTTTATGAGACAGCAAACTTTTGCATTATGCTTTTCCAGCATTTTTTCTATAACAAATTCTGAAAGTATGGAATAAATCTACAACTTCCAAGGTGCTTAAGCGCTGCAAAATAAACTGTAGTGGTATCAAAACGAATGGTATGTGGCCTTTGCAAAATACATGAATCATCATCGTTAAAAGCTTATCCTCTTTTTCTAATTACACATTTATTGAAAGGATGCCAATAACTGGAGCATATGGAAAACAGAATAGATTAGCACATTTCATTAGCTCTAAAGCATATCAATTGCATAATGGTACCTTACCTCATAAAGTGTTGGGTTAAAATCTGTTTTCGTTTTTAATTTTTCAATAACAATGAGAACTAGTTCTTTAAAGCAATGCAACACCAGTAAAATTATTACTAGTATCAATAATCATCAAATACGATTTCGAAATATTTCCATGTAGATTATCCCCCCCCCCCAAACGACAGTGATCTAAATAGAATTTATTGATTCTGTCCAGCAAAGAAAGCGCGACTTCTCTCTCAGTGAACAGGTTTAAAATGCATTCTGTTGGAGAAAGTTTTTGCGTCACGCACGGCATTTTTTATGTGGTGAATACCGTTATACTGCTTTTACCTGCTTCCAGGCGAATATCCAATGACTGTGATGATATTGTTACCGCATCTTCAATGAAGTTCTGCTTCGATACTAACGCGTAATGATTGTAAGTTTTAGTGCGATAATATTCATTTTGTAAAGTGTCACTGTATGGCAGTTTTTTGATCGATTTTGTTGATTTGGTTTATTCACGGGCGCTCTTTAACATCTCAGGCCATCAGTGTCCCATTCAAATTAGGGCGTGAAACGGCGATAATTTTTGCTCAGATGTCTCTTCTTTCAGGCTTGAGGTTCTTTATCGTACCGCAAATGTACGACACGGGACCCACGACCATACTTCCTTTCCGAAGGAAACCATACTTAGGATTTTTACGCCCGAAAAAATCCATCGGTCCTGGTCGGGTATGAACCCGATATCTTGACTTTATGAGGCAAGCGTGGTTACACTAGACCACAAGGACCGCTTAAAGATAGAGAACATTGTTTTAATTTTTTTATTTGGTTTATTTACGAACGCTCTTTAACATGTGAGGCCATCAGCGTCCCATTCAATTCAGGGCGTGAAAGGGCTAACATATTTTGATCAGAGACCTCTTTTTTTCAGGCCCATTGGGTCAACAAGTGCAATATGTTAATAGAGAACGGTGAATAGATATTGATCTATTAATAATATAGATGCAAATAATCTATGACCACAACAACGAAAGAAATGATAAACTATACATAGTGAAGCATGAGATATAGAGAGAAAAGAGGAAGCTCAAGGACTTCACACTTGAAATTTTGCAGGTCTCATGTCTTGCTGGCAGTATGAGGACGCGCGTTATCATGCAAGAGCAACACGCCTAAGGTGGATAGTTTTGGTTGCTTCCGTTGAATGTCTGTAAGAAATTTCCTGAAAATATTACAGTAGGAGTCGGCATTTACAGCTTGTCTTTAGAGGATGGAATGCTTTGAGCAGTATACCTTCGTAATTTCAGAAGACTCAGTATTACTTTCCCGGCGGTTAGTGTCACTTTAAACTTCTTTTTCGCAGGCGACGCAGGAGGTTTCAACTGCATTGACGCACGCTTTGTCTTGGGCTGGTAACGGTAAACCCAAGACTCATCGCCTGTAACAGTTGGAACTAGCATATCGTGTCCCTCGCCGTGGTAGCGATTGAGATGCTGTAAGAAGCCAGAAGCCAGTACAGGTCACCTGGGACTTTTCCCAGGTGGGTGTCATTTGTCAGCAGTACCTAGCCGCTCGCGGCTTTACCTGCTCGATGGACGTAGGATCAATTCAAAGGAACAGGAAGAGGGTTTGTGTTTCGACTATGCAAGCGGCGCGTGGCATTTCTTGGCGGTCACCCATCCAAGTACTGACCACGCCCAATGCTGCTTAAACTCGGTTTTCAGCCATGTTTCGCAGAGTAGTTGCCGCTCGCGGGGATTGATGTGTTATTTGTAGGATCAGAGTGATTAAAGGATTTTGATACGAATCAAGATTGGTTCTTGGAGTGGATGGCAAGCGGCACGTGGTTTCCCATGGCAGTCACCCATTCAAGTAGTGACCACGCCCAATGATGCTTAACCTCGGTGATCAGCCCTGGGGTCAGCTTGGTTGCCACTTGCGAGGGTTTTTAGTTTGTTCAGGGTCAGATTGGAAGCTAGTCTGTTTTGGACCATGGTAATGTTAGAATTTTTACCCAAGGGGATCCATGATGTCCTTGGGCAGACTGTATGATTTGCACCTTCTAGGGACTCTATGGTCGTAGGCACCTAAAGCTCTGACCAACTCGTTAGGGTGGTCCAGGATGTTATCGTGGAGCGTCCGGGCTCTTTCCCATATGACGTCCACGATATACGGGGCGTTGGAGTGGTCATGCAGAATGTGCGCTGGGAACCGGCGGTCGGTACCGTACAAAATTCTGAGCTCCCGGTTCTGCAGGAATTGAATCTTGCGGATTGGTCACAGCCGCGGATCCCCAGATTTCGCAGCCATACAGAACCATAGCCGGTATTATGGCACGGTACACACGCAGCTTTTGGGTCAGGTTCATGGTTCGAGAGCTGAGGATTGGATGCAGCTGCCCGAGAGCTAAACGACCTTGCTGGACTTTAGCAAGCACATGCTCCTTGAAGATCAAGGAACGGTCCAGCGTTACCCCGAGGTACTTCGACCCAGGAGATCCGCCGGCGATGCAGCACGAGATCCTGCAGGTGCCTCCGGCGTTGGCCCTTAGTGAGGAGAATAGCATAACTCTTCTCTGGACTAATGGCCATGCGCCATTTTATGCTCCAGGCCTATGCCTCTTTGAATTGTTGCTGAACTGGTCTGATTGCATACTTTTGGTTATTATTCTGAGACAGAATTAGCAGATCGTCTGCATACTGACAGGTTGTGGTTTGTCTGTGTGTGGAGAAATCGGCCATGTAAGCAGCAAAGAGCGTCGGAGACAGCACGCTGCCTTCCCCCCCCCCCCGCGCCAATGGGCCTGACTATAGAGAGCCTGCCGCTCAGTTTTACCCGGAAGCTGCCCACCAGGGAAATGTAGGGGGCGAAAATGCCGTGCTCTAGGAGTTTGTAGAGGAGGCCATCATGACAGGTGGTCGAGAAGGTTTTTACGACGTCCAGCAGCACTGCTACCGATTTGGCCTTCGTTTGAAAGCCAAGCGAGACTTTCTCGGCCACTCGCCACTCCACTCCTTTTGACCATAAAAATCACACAACGAAGCACTGCTCGAGAGTTGTACACTTACTCAGAGACGCCGCCATCTTGTAGCTGCTGTTTCGCTATTGTAAACATCGATCGTCTCCATCGCCGCAGGACCAACACTAGCTAGCATCTATTCGTAATAGCCTCATGTACCTCATTCAAACATGTAATACTCTATATCAATTTGTAACATGCTTAATGACTTAACCTCGTATGAACTTTAAATGATCCATCTCATCAACTGCAACAATATGCAATTAAATTTATACAATGAGGCATTCCTTCGACATCTTGAAACCTACATTTTTTTCTCCTTGCAAAGAAAGCGATTTTGTAGTAAATTACCTAAAACAAACTTCTAGTTTCCATTGTATGTATCGCATGGTCAAAATTCATCTAATATAGTGAGGTTATTTGAGTCAAAGACGGCATGAGCGCTTCTCCCAGAACACAACCATGCTATACCGGCTAGTAAATCAAACAACCTAACTGTGTTATGTTTTCAATTTTTCCTGGCGCTCAGAAACAATAAGCCTGTTAGCATTACTGATTGCCCCCACATCTGATTCCAGACAGTTTGTGACTGTATTTTTAGAAGCTTTGAATTCTAGCTTACTTAGTTTTTACGCCAGTTCAAAAGTTTAGGCCTGCGGAATATGCCTGGAAAGATGCATTCTTTGAAGGGTATAAACAAACCATTCCCATGATAGTTCATTTATCTCTTCATAGACTGCACTTTTTTATGTCGCTATTATTTCTCGCATTTGTAATTTGTAATGAGATCTTTATTTCTTAAAGTGACATATACCTGAGATTTTATACAATGAAACTTTAACATTATTTATCTTACACCCCGTTTTTCCTTATCCTATAGTTGGACAATTTTCAGCTTATGAGTTGACAACAGTACAGCATTTTACGCGATATTGTTTATCACAAAACTCTCGATTTTTATCACAAAACTCTCGAATCTTTGCTCGGATTAGCACTCGCAAGATGTAATGTTGGTACAAGTACGAATATTGACTGAAAGGGTCCTTAGTGAGCCATTTGCGAGGGTAAAGTCATAAGTCATGGCAACTTTTTTGTTCTCGCGAACAATGGATAGCACGAAAAATCTAAGATATACGATTGAAAGTATCATACACTGCCGATTGGTGCCACTAATGGAAGGCTGGATATGGGCGGCCATCGTAGGGAAGAAGCAAAACACAGGCAACCTGACAACATTGTTTTA
This sequence comes from Metallyticus violacea, assembly GCA_030762175.1. Taxonomy (NCBI): domain Eukaryota; kingdom Metazoa; phylum Arthropoda; class Insecta; order Mantodea; family Metallyticidae; genus Metallyticus; species Metallyticus violacea. The sequence continues at coordinate 97,838,097 of CM060840.1, read as the reverse complement.
TTGTGGCATTACCAAAAGTTATACAAAACATCTCACACAGGGTTGCAAATCCGTCACAGGGCGGATCTCCCAGGTAATCCTCCATGTTTAGCAGCATTTAAAGTAGGCTGCAAGTAAACCAACGTTCGTTGTCAGCGGGGGAAAGGCCTTTGTCCACCTCACCACTGTTCGATAGGTCAGAGCACGCGCACCCAGTGCTTTCCGTAGCTTTGTGTGAAATTCTCGTGCATTCCTGTTGCGGAGAAATGCTATTTTCACATACGCACGTGACCTCCATTCTGGATCACTTTTGCAGAGAGAAAAAAATAGTTGCCATGACTGATGATGACTTATAAGTATATTGTTTACATTATAAGCCGTAGTAAACAATTTGTTTTTCTACGTTTGCTAGTTTTCGTTTATTCAAGGAAAAAAAAAACCAATAAGACATATGGTTTTCGACGGTAACAATAAATTTTTCCAAAATAGGCAGGATTCCGATGGAAAGCTTTCACTATATTACCAACTGTCTGTAATGTGAAGTGTCACACTTACTCGAATTTGAACAAACTTTGTTCTGTGATCCAGAAATGTTGAATATTTCTCTCTTTTATCCCATGCGGTCTTGTACTGAGTTTAGAGTTGCTTGCACAGGTAATGTGGCTGCAAAACCAGTTGCACTAGGATCTCAATAAGCTAATTTGTTACGAACCGGGCTCGGCAGTAACTAGTTCGTTATTAGCTCTTACGTGAGAGTGTGGTCCTGTTGATAATAACTTGGAATTTCGTAGGAACAAAATTAGCTTGAAGTGTCCGAAAATAGTTTAGTAAAGAACTACTCCATTCTGGACATCGCCACTGCTTCAACGTAATGTCCAGCAAGGTTGGGAGATCAATGCGTATGTGCTGAATAATATCCGAGCCAAACTCGCCGAGTTCAACTGGCGGGTCAGATTCTTAAATGTTTGTGCGTGTGTAAATTCCACACTTAATCATTGCTTCCTCACTAGTAGTCACATTATAGAAAGCTCGGGTTTACGCGAGCCAACTGCCTTCTCAATCCGAGGCAGTTGGTATGTACACCCTTTGAAAAAAAAAAAAAGTCATCTCTTGAACTCAAAATTCCTACTCCTTGCAGTGCGCGGTTCACAAGGTAAACAGAAAGGCTGTGTAGCCTCTGCAGCAGTTTTATTATATGGCATGCACTAATGACGCTGAGTACTGTGTGTTTATGTTCCGTTAGCTCTGTGGCAGAGTGTGCAGTGATGCTGTGGTCAAGAGCGCAAATTCGTCTCCCAGCATGGAGTATTTATTTTAACAAGCCTTTGTAACATATTATGACAAATTAGTTTCTTAGTAATGATTCCCACACGCAAGCAAACTTTGATATATTGCATTACCTTCAGTATTTGTTCTATCTAAATACAATATGCTACACCCACTCATTCCCTGCACATGCACGAAGGACCAAAGCTGTCTTTGGGGCACAAATGCTAGAAACCTGGAATGTTGCGTCTCATCCATACTACTGTGGAAATATGATACCATCTATGCCCTCAAGATTGAGGGCAGTTATTGTTGCTGAGGGTTCATACACCTCCGATATTAATTTGTGTTCATTTCTATGACTTTTCACTTTATTTCTGTTCATGTGCTTATTTAGTTATTTGTAAAAAATACGCTAGTTTGTGCGTAGATAATGCCATATAACTCAAATGATACATTAAAATATAATATGGTATTAAAGTAATATAATGTTCTACATACACACTTATATAACCAATAATTAAAACATAAATATTATGTAGGAATCGAACCCAGGTGTTTTATTTAATTTTTTTTCAAAGGGTGTACAATGTTCTTCGTGTTCTGAGCGTATTTGACCTTCCATTCACTCGCCATGCGTCAATTTCCCCTCATTGCTCTCAAGCTATTGTGATTGATTTATCTTCTACATTCCTAATTATTGTATTCTGTGTATACAAGTAATTCTGTTGGCCCAGGATGGAATTTGTTAACTTTTCTACATATAGTTATGTCATATGTGAAATACGAAACTAGACAAAAATATTCTCATGCTATTTCAATGCATATTTTGTCTAATTACATTACATTTCAGTAACGCAAAAGCACCCTAATTCTTAAACGCGCTTATGTACGGGGGGTTTTTTTTTTTCAACATTAATCTTCGCCACAGTATTACTTTTTCATCAGAAGAAATTGATATACTGATTTCTCTGTGTGTCTGTGAATGCGCTTGTGTGTATGTATATACATTGTACTTTATTGATTTCAGATTTGCACAGCTTAATAACAATATTAGGATACTCAAATTAGTAGGTTCTATAAAACAAATTGAAAATATCCTGTTTTACCTGTCCTGGGGTATGAAATGAGCCAAGTGTCATCAGGGTGAACTTGAAAGTTTTTAATGTTTTCTCCCATCTGTTGATACTCTGGGGGTAGTAGAGCTCGTCCAGGATTCACTTCCACAAGGCAACCTTCAATCCCAAACATGGTGAACAACTTCCGTGCATCCTCACCCTCTAGTTGTGTGTAGCTTAGTGCATTTCCATCCCTGTGTAAGAGAGCGTTCACTTATTTACCTTCCAGTCTTTCCATCCATCCATCCATCCATCCATCCATCCATCCATCCATCCATCCATCCCTCCCTCCCTCCCTCCAGTCTTTGAGCAAAGGTTCATAAGGTACAATATATAAAGGTTTAAAGTCAGCAGAAATAATATAACGAGTTAAAATACAATGTTATTGGTTTAAGCAATCATACTTTCAGTATTTTAGTAGGGAGAGGGGAGCACCCTCACCCTTTTTGTTGTTGACAATGCAACCGTTTCTTTTGATCGCAGATGACGATTGCCTGTGAGGTATGATTTTGCTGTTTCGCGCTCACGGAGTCGTGGGATCAGGGAAAGGACAGGTGTTTTTGCTGCATTCACTGATCGTCGAGTTTATTTTCACCATGGTTATCTGAATGCCTCTTGGTGCGCTGCTCTGGCCGCCGACGTTATTGCGAAGCATGAGGCAACTCACGTGAGATTGTTAAAGTTCATGAAAGTACGGACATTACGTTGATGTGCACCTGACGTTGTGAATAAATTACTATCAGAATAACTCTCGATGTATGATTTATTGCCTTCTTACAAAGACTGCGTGAAGTGCTTGCCACGCTAGGTGATACCGCGTGAACTACGCGACTGCCTGAATTGTGGACTGAAGTCTGGAACTGCCTAAACTTGATCTATTACTGAACTCGCCTGACTCACTTGAAATGTATAATAGCCGTGCACTCCAATCGCCTACAAGGGCTCTCCTGCTATGATGACTTGCAATCTATAAAGCGTACCTTCACGAGGAAGTTTCTCCTTTTATACTAATTTAAATAAGTCACCACATGGTCCTGAGAGCTCACGGGGTTCACAGAAGGGAGCTCACGGCTCGCTGTGCCTTCAAAATATTTAAATATTATTGGTGAGCTCTCAACCTCCCATACACGCTCACTTTAAACTTTTCAACTCTTTAGTCTGTGATTGGCGAGTTCGTGGTCATCCGATGTGAAAGTGAAAAGAACCCCTCTGCGTTACGGTATCCATAGGAATGTTCACGATCCCTAACAGATTAGTATCTTCTCTAAAATACAAAATGGTTATTATAATAGCCTGTCCTTGCCAGGTGCACAATTCTGTTTTTATATCGCGTTTCTCGCCGGAGGCTTAATTAACAACTGCACCAAGTTACATAATATTCTGCAAACATTTGTTCTTTATAAGCAATTTTCCTACATACTCATGATTAACTTATAGAAAACAATTATATACTTTACACCAAACTTTTCGTTACCTACTCTCCCTTCTTTTTTGTTTGTTTGATTTGATTTATTTACGGACGCTCTTTAACATATCAGGTCATCAGCGTCCCATTCAATTCAGGACGTGAAAAGGCCGATACATTTTGCTCAGAGGCCTCTTCTTTCAGGCTTGAGGTTCTTTATCGGTACGTAAATGTACGACACGGAACTCACGGCTTTACTTCCCTTCCGAAGGAAGCCATACTTAGGATTTTTACGAAAAAATCCATCGATCCTGGCCTAATTTGAACCCGCGACCTTGGGTTTAGAAGGCAAGTATGGTTACCAGTACATCACCAGGATCGAAAAATGAGTGAAGATGGTTTTAATAACACATCGAACTTGCGATGTTTCAACCAATGAATTCAAACAAGCAAATTCTAGAAGTGACTTTGAAAAACTCCTAACACAAAAGCGTAGAGTGCGTAAATGTTTTTAAAAACGAGTATATTGTATAAGGCGTATTCAGTAGAGAAAGCAACACATCTAATTATTAATTGATCCAAGGCTAATAGAAAAATCCTTTATGACTTATGGATCAGCGCGAGGACGGTTAAATTGCGGATCGCGATTAAGAGAATGTATCAAGTAATCAACACCCCTTTCCCATTTACAGACTTAAAACAGACATTGACACAGAAACATTACTAGATATAGGACAAAGTATAAGCTCTATGTTGGTGACATTGTTAAAATGTTTTTTTTTTTAATATCAAAACATGTAAAAGGAAACCCGATATGTCACGTTTAGCCAGTATATTTTTATTGTATTTTATGTTTTCTCTCGCTTTGTTTACCCTCCTCCGTTTGTAGAATTTTCAGCCCTTGGGACTAACACCAATGCTCACCGAGGAGGGTGGTTCAGGCTTAACGCTTGGGACTTGCATTCGGAAGGTGCCGGGTTCAAATCCCTTGGGGCCAGCACCCTGATCTTGTTTATTATTATTATTATTATTATTATTATTATTATTATTATTATTATTATTATTATTATTATTATTTCGATCGCTTAGGCGAATGCTGGTGTGGATATTTAATTTCCGTGCATTTCCGCTTTACAATTTCATTCTGTTTGTGTTGTTAAAGATCGAAAGTACCAGGGCGAGGCGGATTGGTGCGGGTGACGGTGGCTTGCGCTTTGGAATGGCTTCTGCCCTGGCGTCTGATATTTGAAGCGGAAAGTCTCGAAATTCTTGGAGGAGGACGCGTCGGCCAGCCGTTGAGCAAGGGTAAAGCATTGATTTATTCTCTTCTGTCCCTAACAATCCAATCCAATACACAACAATGTCTGGGGCAGTCACCTGACGTGAGCTATTTACTCTGAACGCATATTAAGAGTGCATAAGCACACGTATGGGTTCCGAATGTGCGCATACAGATAGAATGAGAATGAATGATAAAATAAAAGGGGAATGCATGGCAGAGAAATACTAACCTGGCATTTTCCCTTTCTTAAAATAGACTCAAGAATATCACGCAAAATCTGCAGGATTTGAACCTAGAGCGCGCGCGCACACACGCACGCACACACAGTTGTTGTTACGAAAGTACTGCATGCTGATAGGTAAAAAATATTAGTGAAAAGTTTTATTTTGTTTTATCTAGACGCTCTTGTATCAGTGTGGCCTACTTTTAGAAATTTAGAAATCGAAAAGTTGAAATGAACAAATAGTGTGGACATAATGTTAAACGACGTTGTCATGCGCCGATTGCAATATCGATGTAAATTCAGAAAGCGAACGATTTAAAGTTCTAATCTATTCGCTCGAGTCGCTTGGAAGTTAACACGATATACAAAAGCACAACCGCATTTTTCATAACTGTTTAGATCTACTCCACGCTTTACACACCGCAAAAACGCATTTCTTACGCAATTCAACAGTAAACAAACTGCTCGACCACAACTTTATATCGGCACCCTCTCTGCAGAGAGTAACTAGCTTATAACTTGTATTGCTGCTTGTTCTCGCTTACTTAAGCAGTTTCAGTATTCGCATAGGAGTACTCGTACAAGTTATTTGAATTTCTTGAGGCTTTCTAATGATGCGATTAAACAAGATCTAGACGCATTTTATTATTTTGTTTAGTTATTACTTTTTCTTAATTATTTTCTCATCTTTCTAAACATTGGCTCAACAGCTCATTTGATGCACAATAATTAAACTTGTTATACCGAAATTGCCTAGTGCTCTCTCAAATTTAGCCACTTCTCTCACCTTTCATTGATTGGATGCTAAAGCCAGTGTCAATGCTCCTGAATGCATTAACAGGGAGATGAATGGAGTCTGTCAGTATTAGTGGTCAGTTGCGTCAGTTGTAACAGTTTTATAGAATTAACAGTAGGATGTATCGGAGGTATCAGTGTAATAGTGGACATTAATACTCGCTGAAGACTAGTAATGAGTAAAAAAAAAATTGTCGTGTGTGAAATATCGTGGGTGAAGTAATTAAGAGATTCTTATAGAATAGCGAAAGTTGTCTTTAACAGCACAAGATATTCTCCAAGGAATAACGGTGGCCCATTAATAAATCGGGTTTCATCTAATAATATGATAAATCTTGTTAATCTCCTTGAATCCTTCCCCTGTGGCTTCCGGATCAAAAAAGTCCAGATAAGAAACTATAGCTAGCCCAGGTAACGAAGTCAGCGGAAAATCATCGGAGAAGAGAAGAAGAAAATCATCATCCCTGAGATTCCATCAATTATGTCCAAACATTAATTATAATCCTTCCAAATCCCTCCACTCTTACATTTAATTGCCACCCCTCTTTTAATTACCGCGGCAGAAGTAAAACGTACATCAATATTATTAGCAGAGGCTCTGTCACATTTGATCCACATTTCAATTTATCCACAAGCTCTTACTTAGTGTTGAAGTGTTAACACTCTTGGGAGAATACTAGTTAAGTTTTATGAACAATTACTGCACTTAAAGTTCAATTAATTAAATGACGTAGTAGTGTTTACTGAATGGACTATATTGTTGCTTGAAAGGAGTGACATGCTTAATCGTTTTATAAAGGAGGTTGGTTGACATTCACCTGGCATACGGCGCATTGATGGCTCATTTTGAATATTTATGGCACATAGTTTTCTTAAGAACTCATTTATATTTGACAGCATAAATTATTTGTTTAAGGTGAGCTATTGTGTTTTTAGTTCTCTTGCTCATTCATAAAGATAGATGTAGATTTGGAGATAACATTTGCAGCTCCACAGCACGCTCTTTAACAGCCCAGGTCATCAGCGTCCCATTCAACTCAGGGCGTGAAACGGCCGACAAATTTTGCTCAGAGGCCTCTCTTTCAGGCTTGGGGTTATTTTTTGTGCCGTAAATGTACGACACGGGACCCACGGCTTTACTTCCCTTCCGAAGGAAGCCATACTTAGGATTTTTACACCCCGAAAAAATCCATCGGTCCTGGCTGGGTTCGAACCCGCGATCTTGGGTTTAGGAGGCAAGTATGGTAACCACTACACCACCAGGACCGACTCCTATTCTTGAGGTACCCATTATTCGACTACATATACTTTGCATTGCTGGGAGCTGGGAGCAGGAAGAGAGCTTTATCTGCCAAGTAAAACATCATGCACTGTACTATTCAAATACTTACGGCGGTTGGATCTCTTTGCGTTAACGTTTATCGTTCTCATTACGTAACTGTTTCACAAAAAATGATCTAATACATACAAGTGTGTTAGTGCAGGTTCTTGGGAAGTATGGTCTTGTAACTTTCCATTCCACGAAAGAAATGCTTCGCTGGTAAAGTATAAGTAAAAAATTACAAGTGACGACATATGGACTTCATATAAAGGCAATATGGAGGATCAGCTGTTTGTCATACGTCGCCATACCTTGAATTTGATTATATCCACTCTTTAGGGATTTTAATGCACGGAGCGTATCATTGTCATTCCTGCATAATGAGTCTTGTTTTTTTTTCTCAGACATAATGATAATTTAAATGCCTTATTATGTATTTATCGATATTTAAGCATAATAATCCACTTTGAGACAACGGTCCCATAAGGCCACATTTAGGAGCATAAATTTCAGCCGTCGAGAGATGGCAAAAGAATCGAGTTTCCCGATTGCTCTCCGGTCATTTTATTAGGTCATTTGATCCTTTATAGTGATTTATTGTTTATGTTGCTTGACAACCACGTTCTCATTATAAGCACAAAAGTAGGAAAATTGTGCAAAAGAAATTATTCTAAAAGAGAATGAAAAATTATTTTCGTAACATTTGGCTAGAACCTTAAAATTAGAAACGAAGAATGAATGAATATATATATATATATATATATATATATCGTGACAAGTAGCAAGAAACGTAAAAATACATTAACTAAGATGCTAGTCTGAAATATGCATTTGGAACAGGAAACGTCAATATCACTCATAAGCTGTACTTTATTTGCACTTAACCTTAACCATTATACATAAATATTTATTTATTCTTTCTTTATACATATTCCTACTCACTTTCGCTAATACTTAGCACATTTGGGTCAACTGACTCCCAAAATCATTAAAAATATAAATTTTGTGCTAGTACTTGCCAATGTTCCTACACTTGTAGAGAAATTTATACAGTGCCCGACTAGTACTAATATTTTCGTGGAACAGCACTATGGAAATTCACATGTACATTTGTCAGTATAGAGTTGTAAAGTACAAGTGTAGCAGAAGTCTTGGTGGAACAAAATTTTACTAATAAATACACCATTCCATACGCTTGTAATGTATTAGACCATTCTTTTGTGATACACGGACCCAGCTGTAAAACGGGCGACAAAACAACGAAAGACCCGATATGTATTTTGCGGAAATGAATTATTATTATTATTATTATTATTATTATTATTATTATTATAGTTGTTGAACAATTTGAATATTTAGCTCTAGTATCCAAAAACAGGACATGAATAACGTACAGGCTGGGACAGGCGACCTTCGTGAAGCGTTTTCCAAACGCTTTTCATTACCCTAATAAGGCGAACGCAGGTAAGGCATCAAAGAACATAATACTGACTAATTTACCTTGCTGTTTTTCAAAGAAATGTTGAAAGGTCTAAAGACAGTAGATACAAACATCTACTCAGAGATTCAGTCTTTCAATAGGAAACAATGTGTGCCTTTCTTGATGTGTAGGAAGCTTAAAACAGTAGCATTTCTGGAAATTCCCTAAAGATCGAAGTTAATATTTTACAGAATCAATATATAAGACAGATCGAACCGTACCTATTAGTAGACTGGGAACCCTCTCTGTTTTTCTCGTAGCTGTCTTCAGATGACAATATAGCTGCGCTGCTCATGTTGAACCAAACTGTGCCGGAGACCCAAGTTGAACTGAAGAGTCTTCGAACGAGCACTGACTTTCTCTTTAACTATTGCTGATACTTTCACCTTCTTTTAGCTCAGTGTCTCATCACCAAGAGTTGCCGGGCAGAACAAACCACGAAAGGGGGAAAGGGTAAAAACAGAATGGATAATAAAACGTTAGCAACAAAACCCCAACAGAATATGTTTCCTTCCTTGCAAATCTTGTCGCCTTTATAGCTTGCGTTTTTATACGGGGACCATTCTAAGGGACATGCACTTTCTAGTGATGAACTCTTTACTGAGAATATGGTGAAAGCAAAAGGATAAAATGTAAGCACACGCGCGGAGAAAGTTAAGAAAACCTGATTATAGTGTGTTTGTATCTTCGAAAATATGCACAGTAATTGTGCAAAAAACGAGGAGCGTTTTAATAACATCATCTGGCTAATGCCTAATTAGAAGAAAAAATAAAAGCAGAAAAACATTTAGCGATATAATTTTAACGTATTATTCTGCTATGCAACATATAGCAGAGGGAAGCATTCATATTTTAAACAGAGGTGCGTAGTTGTCATTACTGGCTTTGTTGATTTGGTTTATGTACGGACGCTCTTTAACACCTCAGGTCATCATCGTCTTATTGAATTCGGGGCGTGAAATGGCCGATAAATTTTGCCCAGGTGTCTCTTCATTCAAGCTTGAAGTTCTTTTAAGTGCCGTAAATCTACGACATGGGACCGCGGCTTTACATCCCTTCCGAAGTAAGCCACACTTAGGATTTTTACGCCCGAAAAAATCCATCGATCCTGGCCGGGTTTGAACCCGCTATCTTGGGTTTAGGAGGCAAGTATGACTACTACTACACTACCAAAACTGACTATCGGTTTTAAGTGTTTGCTGTTTGCTAGTATTCTTTCTCCAAACTGTCTATTGCATCATGTACATCTCAAAGTTTACCGTTATTTTGTGGAAAATGTATGGATGTTATAAATGTTCATTATAAAAACATAACATAAAATATTTTTATGTTAGTGTGGAAAAAATTGAATCGGTTCGAAGTAAATATAATAGGATATGTCTTATTGAGTGGGATAAAGCGATATGTTTTAAAGGAATTTCCTAACGAGACTTCTTTTGTTATTAGTAAAAGTAAAGTCAATAAGATCTAAGTTCAACTTATGCAGTAAAAGTATATAAATATCAGTTTAAAAATACAAAATGCCCTCCTCTAACCGCGTTTTGTTCTTCTTCCCCAAGCATGTAAAAACACGTAAACGCTTGTATTAAAAACTTTGGTTAATACGATTCGAAGTCGGATGGTAACCTGAGTCACAAGAGTGAAATTTAATGCTGAAACTCGGAACTGGAATTCTGAAACTGCGTACACAAGGAGAATTGTTGTAGCTGGGACCTGTGGCACCACAGAGCTGGTTTTAAGTGGGTCTCGACCTCTCCCTCTTCTCTTGTGAGGCTGGGAGCTTCTCCAAACACCTTGGCGGCCTACAGATAACTTTCCATTCCTAACTCAGTGAATGCCCCCTCCATTTAATAGAAATATAGTAAACATGGGGAAGAGGAAACAAAGAGAACAGATTTTCATAAGAATTTACTCACTTTTATAAAAGACAAGTGATAGCTTTGCTATGTCGTTCAATCCTAATAAATCGTACTAAAATTAATGGGGTGCTTTGTTCATGAAGATTATAAAGCAATAACAACGGATTGTTCTTGATAGGTAACTAGCAAAATACTATGAGTAGGTATGATAATTTTGTGTTTGAAAAATATGTAACAAATTATTCTGAATATTCCCTAAAAACCGCTCAAATATCCCCTTAAACACAAAAAAACATTCTGTTGAATTTACAATAACTGTGTTAACATACAAAATAATACTCCCATTTGACACTAATAATGAAACATGCATGTCACTATTTACATTTTAATAACATTAACAAAACAATACCGACTTCTTGTCGGATTTAACTAGGGGAAAATAAATAAAACAATAAAACCACCATATTCATGTTAAAAATATTCCCGAACTTAAATGTGCAAAATTTCTTATTTGTTTCGCGCAAAATTAATTGTTTTTACGTTTCAACCTTTTGTTGCATGCATTGCAGAAAATTATTTGACAATCTTTGGTTAACCGCTTTTCCTCCTTCAGCCACTGCCTTAGGAATCTTTTGTATTCCCCACTTAGTTTCCAGCTCACTTCTTTCGATAATGCTAAAGAATTAAGACCGCGTGCTCGTGTTTTTCCCCACTACATCCATACCATTGTCTTCTCAGAATACGCCATTCCTGCCAACCAAGAGCAGTAAAGTCACTAAATATAAGGAAAAATGTCGAATAATGCATAGTTTTGTAAAAGATACATGTAACACACTTGATAGGTTCCCTGCTCAGTTTACGCACTTTTTTATACCCAATCAAGAGCTTCGAAAATTCTACCGAGAGATGGAGGTAACATCAGCCTCTGAAACGATTTACTATTAGAAATTTTATTCCCCCCCCCTAAAATTATACATCGTTTCGCTCTTGCATGTAAAAAGGAACGAAAAAAAAAAAAAGTTGAAAATATTCTATAAATCTTAAAATTCTTATTCTCTATCAAATTTTGTTTTCGGAATTAATTTGCACTGAAACTCGACATACTAAATATCAGCAACATATACGCTCTAAAATAAAATATGTTCCTGAATGAAATTCTCTCACCTAGATATGAGTATTCATTGACTGATTCATGACTTCGGGAGGACGAAAAATAGTTCAAAAATCATCTCCGCACCTACCAGCAATTTCCCTCTCGAACTTTTCTCTAAGCTATCACTCTAAACCAAGAACACGTTCCAAACTCACACTAAACTGTCAGTTAAGAAACTTCTCTAAGTTCTCAGTAGTAACCAAGAATACGTTCCAAGCTCCTTGCTAAACTGTCAGTTAAGAAACTTGTCTATGCTCTCAGTAGTATCCAAGAATACGTTCCAAGCTCATTGCTAAACTGTCAGTTAAGAAACTTCTCTATTATCTCAGTAGTAACCAAGAATACGTTCCAAGCTCATTGCTAAACTGTCAGTTAAGAAACTTCTCTATGCTCTCAGTAGTAACCAAGAATACGTTCCAAGCTCACCACTAAACTCAGTTAAGAAACTTCTCTATGCTCTCAGTAGTAACCAAGAATACGTTCCAAGCTCACCACTAAACTGTCAGTTAAGAAACTTCTCTAAGCTCTCGCTGGAAACCAAGAACACGTTTCAAGCTCACTGCTAAACTGTCAGTTAAGAAATTCTCTATGCTCTCAGTAGTAACCAAGAACACGTTTCAAGCTCACCACTAAACTGTCAGTTAAGAAACTTCTCTAAGCTCTCGCTGGAAACCAAGAATACGTTCCAAGCTCATTGCTAAACTGTCAGTTAAGAAACTTCTCTAAGCTCTCAGTAGTAACCAAGAACACGTTCCAAGCTCATTGCTAAACTGTCAGTTATGAAACTTCTCTAAGCTCTCAGTAGTAACCAAGAACACGTTCCAAGCTCATTGCTAAACTGTCAGTTAAGAAACTTCTCTAAGCTCTCAGTAGTAACCAAGAATTCGTTCCAAGCTCATTGCTAAACTGTCAGTTAAGAAACTTCTCTATTATCTCAGTAGTATCCAAGAATACGTTCCAAGCTCATTGCTAAACTGTCAGTTAAGAAACTTCTCTATTATCTCAGTAGTAACCAAGAATACGTTCCAAGCTCATTGCTAAACTGTCAGTTAAGAAACTTCTCTATTATCTCAGTAGTAACCAAGAATACGTTCCAAGCTCATTGCTAAACTGTCAGTTAAGAAACTTCTCTATGCTCTCAGTAGTAACCAAGAACACGTTCCAAGCTCATTGCTAAACTGTCAGTTAAGAAACTTGTCTATGCTCTCAGTAGTAACCAAGAATACATTCCAAGCTCATTGCTAAACTTTCAGTTAAGAAATTCTCTATGCTCTCAGTAGTAACCAAGAATACGTTCCAAGCTCATTGCTAAACTGTCAGTTAAGAAACTTCTCTATTATCTCAGTAGTATCCAAGAATACATTCCAAGCTCATTGCTAAACTGTCAGTTAAGAAACTTCTCTAAGCTCTCGCTGGAAATCAAGAATACATTCCAAGCTCATTGCTAAACTGTCAGTTAAGAAACTTCTCTATGCTCTCAGTAGTTCCAAGAACACGTTTCAAGCTCATTGCTAAACTGTCAGTTAAGAAACTTCTCTATGCTCTCAGTAGTATCCAAGAATACATTCCAAGCTCATTGCTAAACTGTCAGTTAAGAAACTTCTCTAAGCTCTCGCTGGAAATCAAGAATACATTCCAAGCTCATTGCTAAACTGTCAGTTAAGAAACTTCTCTATTCTCTCAGTAGTATCCAAGAACACGTTTCAAGCTCATTGCTAAACTGTCAGTTAAGAAACTTCTCTATGCTCTCAGTAGTATCCAAGAATACGTTCCAAGCTCATTGCTAAACTGTCAGTTAAGAAACTTCTCTATGCTCTCAGTAGTATCCAAGAATACATTCCAAGCTCATTGCTAAACTGTCAGTTAAGAAACTTCTCTATGCTTAAACTGAAATCCGGCTAGCTGGGAGCTAAGAACGACTTTTTTCGAATTTGCTGCTAAATTTCCAGTTAGGTAACTTTCCTTAACCTTAACTGTAACCCCCGGGGTAGCTAGAAACCATTAATCAGCTTCGAGCTCAACTCTAAACTACAGGTTAGGAATTACCCCTATGACTTAATTGGAAACCAAGAAGAGCTCAAAGATCACATTAAACTGTCAGTAAGGAAACTTCTTTATGGCCTTTACAACAATAACCCAAAAAGCATAGCACACTGTGCTAAATTTCCAACTGAAAAATTCGTCAATTAGAGATTTCTCTAGATTTCAAGAATAAAAATAAAAGAGTTAATTCTCTGGAGAGAAAATAAATGGCAAATAGTTTTTGTCATGAATAAGATAAGTTAAAACGGGCTTTTTTGGTAGTGTTTAACGCCCGTTTTTACTACCGAGGCCCCACAGGAGGCGAACACTGATGATACATGAGATGAAGTGATATATTGAGAAAGGATTTTTTTAAGGAAGAAAACGTCCCAGGTCTAAGTTAGGGTACCTCCCGGCATTTGCCAATTATGAGGACTGAGGAAATCCTGGTAAAAACCTCAGTCAGGGAGAATGGTCCTGGTGGGATTCGAACCCCAGACCTCCCACTAACAAGTGCGCGCCTTAACGATCTTGGCCACTGATGGCTATGTAAAACAGGATGCTGAACGAAGTCAGTCAGGGTGATATTGGTAACGTACGCAATGTAAACTGTCCATATGAATGTGTATAGGGGTGTTTGTGATGTTGCAGTTGATGGAAGGTAAGCATGTGGAGTTCATTTGGAAGTTCTCTTCTTAGGTGGATGGATAAAATGCACTTATTCAAAATTAATTTATTTATACATCGATCTGTAAAGGAGATCCAGGCGCGCACTTCGAGAGAGCAATGTTTACAACACCACGATTCGCAGACGCGCGCAGAGTATGATTCATTTTCACTAGAGAGGGATTACGAAATTCTCGAGATTTTGACTCCCGGCCTCAAAATTCTCGAGCAAACGACTTCTCATCCATAGTTTCTTTTATAGAGCATAGAACACGGATTTTTATTAACGTTTTATTTGAAATTTACAATATTGTTACGACTGGTTTAGACTTAGGGGGGTTAGCTGTTCAGGAGAGTGATGGTAGAGACCGGCTCCAGTATGCCATACCAACTAGTTTATTGTAGGGACGACAAGTTCTCAATCTGAAGTATAACTACAAATCATAGCCCTGACGAGTTCTTACCTTTTAGGAATTTGTTGCAGTAATGCTGAGGGTGTATGTGGACAAGTCGCCTCGAAAGACGACAGGCAGAAAACGAAGATCAAACACAAAGACAAAAGACCCCGAGCCGTAGCTCTGTTTCCCTTATATCGTTTTACGATTGTCTAGGGGGATCTCTGCTTGTGATCAATGCCACCGCCTTAGATTTGAATTTTATTAACCAATGAGAAAGTGTTGTGTAGGTGTTTGGCCCTTTACAACACTGAGTGACAGATTTAAGCTCAGCATGTTTTGCTTGTTACCAGGCAGAGGTTCATGTCACTATAAAATACCGTGTAAGCAGCCTTTAAAGTGATTAACCGCTACACCTAAATTCCCTAAGGTGATCACGTTAAAGATACGAAATATAACCCCAAACGAATTTGATTTCCAAAAACTTTAATTTGCTACAGCTCTCAGCAGTACATGCGACAATATAAACTATAAATTTATATGCTGTTCATAATTTTAATACCTATTTTTGTTATAATATAAAACTGTAGACTTAATTTGAGATTGTATGCAGGGGTATTACCTACTACGCATTCAGTAGTCGCAATTTAATCAGCGTTACGACATTTCACTTGGGTGAACATAAAAAATCAAATTCTTCGAACATAATGTTGCCTAAACAAGTCCGCCACTTACGACTACCGCCTTACAGAAGGCATTTTTGTTTCAATTGAATGATTTTATTTATGGACGCTCTTTAACATCTCAGGTCAGCAGCGTCCCATTCAAATCAGGCGTGAAACGGCCGACAAATTTTGCTCAGAGGCCTCTCTTTCAGGCTTGAGGTTCTTTTTCGTGCCGTAAATGTACGACACGGGACCCATGGCTTTACTTCCCTTCCGAAGGAAGCCATACTTAGGATTTTTACGCCCGAAAAAATCCATCGGTCCTGGCCGGGTTCGAACCCGCGATCTTGGATATAGGAGGCAAGTATGGTAACCACTACACCTCCAGGACCGACTTACAGAAGGTAGAAAATCAAGGGTCAATAATTTGCATTAGGGAGGTTTTAAGAAACAAGGTAATAATATTTTTTGATGAAAAGAAATGAACAAACAATATGAATCGCTTAATAGGCAAGAGCTATTTTAGGTCCGCAATCGCGCAGTGTGCACGGGTCTAAGATAACGCCAGTTGCCTTTAATAAACTCAAAACAATAGACAGTTCCCACATTGAAGTGAAGTCAGTTGCAGTTGCTGTCACGAGAGGGGGATCTTTCTTTCTTTCTTTCTTTCTTTCTTTCTTTCTTTCTTTCTTTCTTTCTTTCTTTCTTTCTTTCTTTCTTCCTTCCTTCCTTCCTTCCTTCCTTTCTTTTTTAATAATCGGTTTTGCCTTCCCGTCACATCTGTAGGTTGTACGCTGAACACTATAGTGTAAGTTTGTAGGGATGAACGAAATGAACTAATGATGGCGCAAATGAGCTCGGAGTCCTTGGCGTCTTAAAGTTATCTGACATTCACCTTCTCAGAGTAAGGAAAACTGGAAAAAAATCTTACCCAGACAGCTTGATCTGACCGCGATTCGAAACCAGGACTCCGCAAACGCTACCGCTAGTCCACCGATTTTATCTTCATTTATTATAACCCAATTTAAGCTATCAGTAAACTAAAGTATTTGTATTATTAAGTGTTATTGCGATCTATTGGTGCGCCTGTGGTATTATATAAGGGTGAAGTCAATTTTACTGTAGCATTTTGTAATGAGCTGTTACCATTAGAAAATGAAATATACATTAAGACTACAGTAATAGACCCCCATAACGTAGAACAGCTTAGGAAAGCAGTTGGAATAATTACCAAAGTAGAGCTGTTGCGATTGACTGCAACTTTTATTAAAAACTATCAGGAATGCATAACCTTTACTTCAGCCCCAACATAAACAAACACGAATGTATCACTCCGCGGTGCATAACTCCGATTTGATAAGTAGCATTATTAATCCTCGAAACAACTTGCTTAATTGTGTGCATTAAAATGAAACTAGTTGCACTGTACAGAGATCAACATGTGCGTAAATTACTAATACTTAAAATCGCATAATATAATAATCATAATGATTTGTTTCTCTCAAGATATTAGCATTTATTAATTTGATTTTATCAATGAAAACTGGCCCTTATTAAAGTCTAACATCAAGTGTAAGTCATTCTGAAGTCAGTGAGAAAATATTTGCATTACATGGTTATGCCTACGCTAGCAGTAGAACGAACAGAAAATAGTGGTGAAACATTTGGTGCCATGCTACCATAAACGTGATGTTGACTAACATTAACCATGGTGTAAGTGACCCTGAACTCTGTGGGGTTCCTTCTAGCTTTCCGTCGTAAACAACAGAATATTTATGCATTGCAACCACAAACTCTAATCCCTTCCTCTTTGACGCCATGTACCTTTATCGCGTTTAGCTTATGCTGATATCTTGTTAGTGAAGGAATTGTTCATCTCTACTTATAACACAGGTGCGTATTCACTATGAAACAAAGTTAATAATTATGCTAAGCTATGCGAATAGAAATGCGATTGGAGAAGGCTGCTGGTGCGATCATATGGTGGTAACACTGCCATTTTCTAACGATACTAACGATACTGCCATCAGTGGGGAAGTAGGCCGGTTCGTTATTTGTTTAGTGCGCTAGAAGTAAGGTTAAAGATACGTGTATTTGTCTAATATCAGAAATTAATGCAAATTTGATTGTTTGATTTGTTTATTTAAGGGCGCTCTTTAACATCTCAGGTCATCAGCGTCCCATTCTATTCAGGGCGTGAAACGGTCAATCAGAACACAGCTGCTCTGTTTGTGGAGCTCTATGGTAGAATTAATCTATACATGGAAATCAAATGTAGCTCTTCCTCTCTGCTGCTTGCTGCTACAAGTCCCGAGCGAGGGCGGAGAGAGCCGAAGGTAGTAACCCAGAGTTAGCTAGATAATAACACTTTCAAGCGAATATTACCACGTACAGAATGTGCTATAAATTGGTGTTTATAATTTTTTTCCTGCTACAATGAAAGGAGATTTGCCTCCATTACAGTTATTTACCCGCCTCTATCAATTTATATTTACGAAATACCACGGATTCACCTTTTTATAGGATTTACTCCAGGTTAGCGTTAGTGTGTGTGTGTGTGTGTGTGTGTGTGTGTGTGTGTGTGTGTCTGAATTAAATTAATTGCGAATTCCAATAAGAGCATATTTGCCACCGTTACAATATTTTACCTGCCTAACAAACTCCTATCAATTTATATTTAAAAGTTACGGAGGACAACGCATAGGTTACATCATGTTTAACAAAAAACAATACATGCAACATTTACACTGCGGCCACGCACAGTAGTTCGGCTCTCTCCGCTGTCGCTTGGAACTTGCAGCAGCTAGCAGCAGGAGTTGCAATTGATTTCCGTGCTCCGTGTAAGGGCAAGTTATAGTAGAGAGAGCTGAAGATCAGTGGCTCTGTAGACAATGGAGTCAATGGACAAAAGATTAATGGCATTATAAGAAAGCTATCCTTGCTCATATTACTCCAAGCAAATTAGTTACTGCACTTTGTATATGAATAAACGCTACCGCCGTCTGCTCAGAAGCAGCCATTTCAATCAGCTGTTTGTTGATCTTCGCTTGTTCTTATTTTTGATTGGCTAATACGTACGTTTGCGTCTTTCATTATGAATGCCTACATACTACTAGAATTAACGTGTTACGTCTTATTTTATCATGTTTACGTTTAATGTTCATTGTGAATGGGACCTAAATAAGAATAAAGAGGCGTGGTCTGTTTTTTATTGCCAAGCGTTCTCGTCGCATTTCTATTGCCCAAGGTGTACACTGCCGTATGCTGAAGGGGCCAAAGAGATTTCTAGATTGATGAGTGTCACTGCAAGATGATCCGCGCCCAGGACAATTCACCTCGTCGTTATATCTGGAGTTACTACGCGGCTGGATAATCTTATCCATGGAAAACCGACGCAATACGTATTCACGTCAACTCTGCGCGCTGTGGGGTTGAACTCACAGAATCTCCGAATAGAAAAGAAAACATTTGGATTGGGGTTATTTGGGAGTTGGAAATTCATTAGCTAATAATATTAAGACAAAGTATTTGGTCTTTTCCAGAGGATGGAAGATAATAGATAGCCAGAAAACGTCTGAAACTGCCACCCCCGTAGGAGAAAGCAGAAGGGAAGACAAAGAAAACATGGAGAAATGGCATAAGAAACCACAGAATGGAGTTTTCACAGAATCGTTGTTTTTAAACGACTTTGGATCTCAGGTACTTGTCAAGATAACAATAGATTACTTTAGCAAACAAATTAAACTATTTTCTACACATGAAAGAGAAAATGTATTTCAATAGAACTGTCTACATTGAATTCAAATTGTCGGTCCTGGTGGTGTAGTGGTTACCATACTTGCCTCCTAAACCCAAGATCGCGGGTTCGAACCCGGCCAGGACCGATGGATTTTTTTCGGGCGTAAAAATCCTTAATATGGATGGCTTCCTTCGGAAAGGAAATAAAGCCGTGGGTACCGTGTCGTACATTTACGGCACGAAAAAGAACCTCAAGCCTGAAAGAGAGGCATCTGAGCAAAATTTGTCGGCCGTTTCACGCCCTGAGTTGAATGGGTCGCTGATGACCTGAGTTGTTAAAGAGCGTCCATAAATAAATCATTCAAAAAAAAAAAAAAAAAAAGAATTCAAATATAGCGTCAGAATTTGTATTATCACACGTAGTTTCCCTTTATGTATTACATTCTTTTTTATGTGCGAATGTTGCGACGCGCTGTATAACAATTCGCTTGTCTTCCCGAAATAATTAAATTCTAAAATGCTTATTTTATTGCTAAAATTGTCTCTTACTAACACCCATCCCCATTTATTTTTTAATATTTTTACTCTGCAATGCTTTTATCTTGATATCTTGTTTCTACATCAGGGCATAATACTCCAGATTTATTTTATTTATTCCTCTTGCTTTTTTCAATACAATTTAAATTCTGCAGATTTTAAAATCTACAATACTAATACTATAACTAAACAAAGCTAAAACTTCAAACAACTAAACCGGTACTGCAATCCAGCACTACGGTTATTTTACTGTGATTTATAATTACACCTACAATTGCTACTGGTACCCAGTAACAATGATTACATTTAAATTTAATTTATTTACAATTTTATCCAATTTAATATCTACATTTTCATTTCTGCTAACGCTCGGTATCCGGACTGCTCCCCACTGGAATTCCTGGCCTCAGGACCTGGACATCAATGGAGTTGCTGCCGGTCTCAAGCAGCAGCTGTACTGGACCATGATGTGTTGACAGTGCAATTTCCTTTCTTATCTCTTTCTTTTGAACTCTGTCTACTTCTTCTTCTCTCAACTGCCTCCTTTCTGCCCCAAAACTGTCATTATTCCTTTCATCTGTTAGTTCTGCTCTCTTCTTGTGATTCAAATTGGGTGTTGTCTTCTTTATCATCTTTTTCTTCAACTAATTCTAGTTGTAAATATCTTTCTTGCCTTTCCCTGATTCTCTGAGATCTTCTAGGGGAATATACGATTTCTGACCTTTGAATTCTTTCTCTTGTTTGATTTTTGTTGTTTTTATACTCTTCTGCCATTTTGCATGATTTTTATTTGTTAGTTCATTCAATGCTCTAAAATCATCTTCGTCTCTCATGATGTTCCAGACGCGTTTCCTTGCAAATAGTCGTCTTTCCTCTGCTACAGTTGACTGGTGTTTAGGGCATTCAAATGAAACATGTTCCGTGTATCGATACAGACGTTACAGTCCGTAGATGTATTGCTTGCTTGTAATTTAAATCTTTGCATATATGAGCAATATGGACAGTGTCCTGTTACATAATGCACTAAACCCTTATGGGAATGAATATGCTTGAATTGTATATTTTCCTTTATGGATGGGAAGATTTCATGCATTCTTCTACCTTCTTTTATTTCACCTCATTCAGGTTATCATATTTGTAATAAAGAATCTTTGATTTCTGTTTTATTTCTACAATTTTTGCCAATGATGTCCATTATTTTTTAGTTATTTTATTTTTTAAGCCAATAAGAAGTTGCTTTTAATCGAATTAAATAATAATTGGCCAAATACCCAATATTATTAATAGTCCCATTATAGGGGGTATGGAAAATGTCCCTGTACATCTCAATAAAAAAAAACACACATACCCACCCCACTAATAGATGCCAGAACTTGGTCCAACTGCAGATTGAGTCATACAGCGCATCGCATCCTCAATACGCCAGCGTTGCGGGAATTTACTGCTTACGCACGGAGTGAGATTGCATTTTGTTTTATCTAGTAATTTACAATACTGTTTAAGTATACTGCATTAGATATTGAGTATGTAAACATGCCAGAGATGTGTAAATGAGCCAGATAACTTCTGTTAGGTTCTATGTGTTTTCAACAATGGGCCTTGCAACATCTACGATGCGACGTGAAATACATGATCATTCACAATTATAAAAGGAATGTATAAACTCCAAACACAGTAAAGTACTTGGATTTGCGGTCTACCATGAATAGTAAGAACTTCTCTATTTCCCATGGTCAGCATAGAAGATTTTAACGTATGGGTTTTTCCTATTTAGAACACCTCCAATTATCTGTTAATATAGGGCTCCCGAAGTTTTCTTGTTTAAAGAATTTAGTTTATTGATACTTCAAGCTGGAAACGTGTCGTTGGATGTGATCTTGCTAGTGTTTTTGATCTAATGTGATCCCTGAATCGGTAATCATATAACTGTTTCTTCAGTTTAGACGAAATGCTGTTGAATTCTTGACCCCGCGCGAAAAATCGAGTTTTGTCACCTTCGGCATGACGAAATCTTTTACTGCACTTAAAAGTAAGAAATTTATGTTCAATAACAGGAGATTATTACAGTGAAATTGAATATATATATATATATATATATATATATATATATATATATATATATAACACCCACATACACTAACGTGTGTTGAATAATGCATAATGTTAAATTCATTACAAAACATTGTTGCAAATTATTTTCACAGCGGTCAACGAAAGGGAGTTTTCCTTGATAGAGATTAGCTTTGTCTACATTCCCACGTTCACTATTATGATACACAATATAAATTGCAGTGCTATGAATTTCAGAAGAAATTAAATGTGAAATGTGTTGTAAATTAAAAATATGCAGTTAAAGGACAAACAGAGAGAGAGAGAGAGAGAGAGAGAGAGAGAGAGAGAGAGAGAGAGAGAGAGAGAGAGAGAATTATAGGTAAAGAGAAGCTAAAAAGGTGTAAAATGGCCCATAAAGGGGAAAAAAGATGCCGGAAAGTCATTTCTATTCTCAACGGGAGGCAACATTTTACACACTGGTTTATTCCAGAGATCTCCATTTTCCCCTCTCCCCAATAGAATAACAAATAATGACTAATAACAAAGTTTTCAGCGTTCACTAATGTTGTTTTTTAACAGAGAATTTTGTTGAAAACGAAGTTAGCTTTGGTTTCCGCTGTTTAAGGTATGGGTGCATATATTTTGAGACAAATTCTAAAGCTCTCGACTGAATTCAATGACATTTTTGTATAATTCTACTCAATTTAAATACACGTTTTTGTGTTAGTAACATTTACATTTTTGTTTTATATCATTGTTAATATTTTGTATTAAAACACGCACGCACACACACAATTCCCAAACCTCAGAGCAAAGCTGTTTTTATAATGTTTTCTTTATTTTTCACCATATTGTTCTTATTTATGTGCAACATGAAGCAATGTATGATGCTGGTGGTGTAGTGGTAACCATACTTGCCTCCTAAACCTAAGATCGCGGATTCAAACCCGGTCAGAACCGATGGATTTTTCGGGCGTAAAAATCCTAAGTATGGCTTCCTTCGAAGGGAAGTGAAGCCGTGGGTTTCATGTCGTAGATTTACGGCATGAAAAAGAACCTCAGCCTGAAAGAAGAGACCTCTTAGCAAAATTTGTCCGCTGTTTTACCTCCTAAATTGAATGGGACACTGATAACCTGAGATGTTAAAGAGGGTCCGCAAATAAACCAAATCAACAATAAGTTTATAGTGGATGTTAATAAAAATGGGGTGTAGGTAAGTTTTATCGACTGAGCAATCTCTTTAGTTCCAAATTGCTCACGAAGTGGTGCTGTTTCTTATTAAATAAATATACTCGGTTATTTGCACGCCTTTTTACTTCTCTTTATTGCTTAAACTGTGAAGGAATCATTTTATTATAAATCAATATGTTGGTTTGCATTTCAAGAATTGTTTTTTTATGAAAAAAAATGCGAATATAGCAGACGATGAATCGTAAAAATAACGGCCGTTTCAATATGCGGTAAGTTCTAGAGCCAATAGCAATAGAGGTTAGGTGCAAAGGGGAAACGCGAGTAATATTATACTATAAAGTTACGAAAAGCAGATTATAATGTTTGTTTGATTTCCAAAGATTTGTAATATTTATGTAGTATTTGTATTTCTTTATAATTCAATTGTAGTTTTTACAATAAAGCATATTTGTTATATAAGCTTAACCATTCTGCTTTATTCTGATTCATTTAGTATGCACATGAAGTTTCTGTCTTAATTTTTACAATTCTATGGTTTTGAATATCATAAAATGTAAAAAAATTCTTAATTTCGAAAAAAAAAAAAAAAAGAGAGAGAGAGAGAGAGAAATTAAACTTTACAACAGCGTTGCAGTTTTGTATTTTAATCACAGAACTCTTATACCTCCATAACTGAGACTCTTTGCTTCAATGCTTTTGTCTTCCTTCATCTTTCTTCTGCATCTCAGATGTTACTCATGCATAGCATGGTGTGCTTGCCTGGAATAATCTTCATTCTTTGCAACTGCGCCTCTTTCACTATACTACACAATGAAAGTTAATATAGTATCCGTTACCCTTAATGTATCTAGCCCCACATGTGTTTTTTTTCTACATGTTTTCTATACAATGGCATTGAGTGGCTTATTTATATGTTGTGTCAAACCATGTGGACATTTCAGAGCAAATTTGGGAATAACATAATCTTTCACAAATGGGTTTATGTATCGGAACGATTTGTATGAAAGTGATTATTGGCTCTTGGCGTATGATAAGAACAGTTGCTTTCTTTTACTTCAAAGCACTTTTGGCCTTATTAGTTGTTAAATCGTAAAGTAATACCAATATTCCATTTCTCACATTGTCAATACTGCCTGTTATATTTCGAATCGATTAAAATCCTCTCAGTTTTCTCTTTCAACCCAATTATTTTCCTTTGATAGTTTTTATGAGCATTCTAAAACACTTATGATAATGCCACACTTTCCAGCTTATTTATTTCTTGGTCTTGATGAGATTCAGATTCCATAAGACCTTTGTAGCTTTTAGGATTCCCATTTTCGTATTCCAAACATTTCTTGTGACTGTTGGAAATTTAGTATGTTGATTTCCACAAAAAATTGTTTTCTCTTATTCCAAATGCAGAAACCACTCTCAGAGATTGTCAGAGAAATACACAAAGATAAAGGTTATTTACAGAGACATCTATGGAGGAGAATTGAACTTCATACTCGCCAGCTTCTTCCGTAAACTAGCGGCAATTTCAAATGGAAAAGATTAACAAAATGAAAGTAAGGGCAGTAATCCTGCTCTATGCCACGCCCCCTTTCAGTCCAAGAGTCCCATATGGTTACCTCCAAACCGCTGTAAATACCAACCAGATACGAATAAATAATATATATTTTGAAAGTAGGATAACCGCTAATAAATGGTGTAAAAAAATTAAAATGTACAAAAATTCAATTTAGAACAAATGTATACCTTAAACCAAGTCGTTTACTCGGCTCGAGAGATGTAGCCTCTATGAGATGTAGCCACAATCTTTTGGGACTGTGAAGGAATGCTCTTCATTGGCTTCAAGGAAAGGAACACCACAGTAAATGGGGAGTACTGTGCTGGCCTACTGCACAGTATACGTGTTCCATCAAAGAGAAATGGGGAGGAAAGCTGAGTGGTGGTGTGCGCCTTCTTCACGACAACGCGCCTGTGCACACAGCTCTTGTTGCAAAGGAAGCTGTGAAGAAATGTGACTTCAAGGAGATCGGCCATCCACCCTACAGCCCAGATCTAGCTCCCAGTGACTATTTCCTCTTCTCATAACTCAAGAAGGACCTTCGAGGAAGGCAAGTAAAGTGTGGCGAAGAAGCGATGGATGCTGTCTATGCCCATTTTGCAGAAAAGAATCTGATTATTTTGGCGGGGGGAATTCGAAATATTAATTAAAATATGTGAGAAGTGTATTGCAATAAAGGGTAACTATATTGAAAAGTGAAATATAGTTTTTGTCTTCATTATACTTAGAAAATGGTTAGGCCGGAAACTTATGAACCTACCCTCGTGTGTGTGTGTTTGTGTGTGTATGCATATTTATTTATTTATATAACATCTTAGGTCATCAGCGTCCCATTCAACTCAGGGCGTGAAACGGCCGACTAATTTTGCTCAGAGGCCTCTCTTTCAGGCTTGAGGTTCTTTTTCGTGCCGTAAATGTACGACACGGGATCCACGGTTTTACTTCCCTTCGGAAGGAAGCCATACTTAGGATTTTTACACCCGAAAAAATCCATCGCTCCTGGCCGGGTTCGAACCCGCGATCTTGGGTTTAGGAGGCAAGTATGGTAACCACTACACCACCAGGACCGACTTTGGAACAGAAGTGACTCATTTGTATAAAAGAAAAATGTTCCTTTTCTATCACAAAAATGACACGAAGTAAACAACAGATGTTAAGAATAACACCATCGCCATTTTTGATGTCTTAAAGTGCTCTATTCAGGATCGTAAAGTTGGAGAAGAGGGGTGAGCGAATAGGAACGGATATTGGAGCTACTGTTCTTTCACATGTGATTAATGGACTGTGTATTTTAACTATTATGTACCTATGGCGAGAAAACCAGTTAATAAACGTTCTTGACTCTCCTTCCTCTTGGGAACTTTTTATCACATACATGCTCATTCGTTTATCGAGTTAAATTTCGGAACTGTAGCACATATTGCATAATAATTGTCGCCGTTGTTATTGACTGTATTAAATGTCATGTGACGTCACGCAAAAGTAGAATCGTTATATCCTTCCACTCTTATCTTTGTTGATAATGTCTGTGCTGATTTACTGACTGTATGTTTTCAGCTTTTCTCATCCGCTACACCCTGAAGGTTTCTAGAATTCAAGTTTTTCAAATTAGTGTACCTATAGGGAATAACTTTGTTATCGTTGGCGAGCTGAGATAATACTTCCTTTCACGACAGAATTAACAAAATGTTTATGCATTTCAAAGAACAGTGTTAAAAAATCACCCTTCCGGCTATTAATTAAATAAGACTTGACATACAGAATTATTGCCTAATAGAATTTTATACTTTGCCAATTGCAGTCTGCAATATTCCTCCAAACCTGAAGTTCAATCTCTTTAATACATTTGAACTTTAGCAAACGAATCACATGTAATAGGTTTAAATATACTCCAAAATTTGAACATTTAAAATGTGAAATACAGTCGGGCAATTTCAACAATAACAGTTTCAAAAAACCACCTGTAGAATATTAATTGCGTTAGATTCTTTATGCAGAATATTTAAGTTGCTTCTTTAAGAGACGTGAATCGAGGTGTTCATTTTTATTTCTTGTAAATTTAGAGACATAATTTCATCATCCAATTTACCCTCTGATCTTAACCAAAATGACTATTTATGAAGCAATTTAGATAGTTAGGAGGTCAATTCTAATAACGCTTAAAACGGTGTACATAAATGCAACATAAAACAAAACCAACACAAAATTGTGTCATAATTTTTTTGTTTCTTTTTCTGTAAGCAAAGCTGGCCCGGCTTGTTAACTTAACTTACTTGCGAGGTCTGAATGAGAACGATTATTGTTTATGTGACATTGAAACACAGGAATAAGCTGCAGTATGCAATTCTTTTGGAGAAGTCCATATCATCTCTTTTTCACATATTTGATTCCCTTTGCTAGAGCATTTTTCTGAACCGTGAAACATTTAAAGATCGCCCTATAGAAAGACTGGACTTTTTGGGGCAAAGAAGGATACTTTCTGTTCTTCACTCTTGCTCACGGCAGGATCTTTGTGTCTGTTCCCAAATGGAGATACCTACGGGAGGAAGTGTGTAGTGTGGAAGACACTGGGAGACTGGGTCCACGGGCGGTGATGCACGGACATAAATGGGGGCCCCAACGTTTCCATACAGAGGTGTTCACCCTTACTCCAGTTAAGGTTTCCCCCAAGGAGTTGGAGCTACTCTGAAGGTCCCTTACATGCCAGACGCAGGGGTAGAACCTTTTCCAAAGCGCAACCACCTACGATATATATGTGGAATATGCTATGACTATTTTTTTTTTCAACCTCCGATGTCACATAACAAAAAGACAACAGACCCGCCTCCGTATGCTTGTCTGGTCACGTACCAGAGCGATTTTAAGGTGGAAACCTTTTAAAGCAACAGCAAAAGGTATATTTTAATATTATTTTAAAATGTTCTTAAAATAATTTTGTTTATTTCAAATATTAATTTTTACTTCGTTTTATTTCATTTATCCAATGTGAAAAATATTCTAATTATTAAATTAATTTGTATATGATGTTAATTTAAACAATTAAAGCGACTTTCACGTTGGATAAAATAAAACAATCTTCAATCGTATTGTTTTATTTTTATTTATTTTTATTTTTTTTCAACTGTAATGAATTATAATATAAACACATTGATGTTAGAAAAATCATATAACACAAAGTAATTTAATGGTTAAAAATATAATAACACCCACGATTTTAATGTGGAAACGTTTTTAAAGCAACGGATAATGTCTGGAAAAATTATAAACTTAAGAAACTGGAATGAATTAAAACATGTTAATGTAAGAAAAAGTGTTATTGTATCAGATACGAAGTTATTAAAATATAATAAAGAAATGAATAAACATAATTAAAGGAATAAAATTAAAATAATAGTTAATGTAAGTAATAATAACAATTGGAATATAAAAAAACAACATTAAACATAAATGAATAAAAATTAATATGATATATATGGAAACGAACAATAAATGCTTACGAAAATAAACGAATAAAAGTAATACAATATGTATTATAAAGTAATACTCCATTTTGAACATGTCACAATCTTCTACACATAGCCTTCTTTATGCAGCTATATGTGAACAACTGAAGACAGCGGAGCGGAAGTTACAGCGACAATTATTTACTTAATAGTTAAGTTATGACACCAGATAAGGGTTTTATGAAGGCGATAATCCTTATCGGCTAGGCCGGAAACTTATGGACCTACTCTCGTAAGTATGCAAATAAAAAATAATACGAATAATAAATCCGGAAATAAATAAAAACTGTATAACACACATAATTGTATGAAACACAATTTTGTAGTGTTGTATAGTTCTGAATGCAGCAATGGACGAACCATGAGCTTTTATTCATAGAGGGGGAAATGGCGAATTGGGTGCGAAAGCTGTGGGGAAAAAACAGTGCTACTGGATGCTGACATAGAGGCTTGGAATGTAATTGCTTTCCTAAAAGGTCATGTCCGACTTTGCAAATTTATTCTCACTTGCTTTTTTACTCATATCTTCCATTTATATTAAGGTTTATTCATTTAATTATTTTCTGCAATTTTTAATTAATTTATTTTCCACACGTTACTTTGGTGAGGTTAATGCGTTTCTTCTATTTTTAGGTCCTACGGTTTACAATCGTAAGTGTTATTTTAATTTTACTTTATTTTATTTTATTTTATTTAAGTGAATTCATTTATTTTAATTAATATTATTTACATTGTAGTAACATTTACAAATGCTTCAAAATTCTGTTTATTTCAAATAACGTCATATTTATTTTTTATCATCTTTTGTTTAATTTATTAATTCAAATTTTTTCTTATTTTTAAATTAATATTAAATACATTTAATAAACATTCTATTTATTTTAATTGGTTTACATATTTTGTTACTACATTATTGTATATATATATATTTTTCACTTTTTATGCAACGTGATACCTATGCTTTTATATTTATTTGCATACTGGTCAATAAAAGCATCCGTTCTCTTTTCTTACTCTTTTTTCTTCTTCTTTCCCTTTCTCTGTTTTCCCTTGGGTTTTCTCTTTTCAGTTTCCCCTTCATTTTGTAATATTTTGTTCTGCTCGTCTCTATTCTCTCGTTTTCTATTTGTTCTCCTCTGTTCTTTTGATCATTTGCTCTCTTATGCTTCATTTGTTTTCCTTTCTCTTTCTTATCTCTCCTCCCTTTTCTCTTCCTCTCCTCTCCTCTCCCTTTCCTCTCCTCTCCTTTCCTCTTCCCTTATATCCTGTACCTCTCCGCTCTCCTCCCTCCTCGTTTTAATTTTCTTCCCATTCAATTCCCTCTTTTCTTTTCTTCTCTATTTTACTTCTTTTTCTTCTCTCCTCTTCTATCTTCTTTTTTCTTGTCTTCTTTGTTCTCTTTTCACTGTTTTCATCCTCTTCTCTCTTCTTTCCTCACCTCTGTGCTTTCTTTTCTCCTCTTTTCTTTCTTTTTCCTCTCCTCTCCCCACGCTTAGCTCTTCTCTTCTCTTTACTGTCATCTTTTTGTTTTTCCTTAACTGTTTGAGACGCGGGAAGCATATGGAGACAGCTGTACCTGTGACATCGTAGTATTTCGTTGGTATTAACTATGATTTTGAATAAGACATAACTATGTTCTTGATCATAAAGTTTGTTCATGATGTGTCATATCTATCAATGTTAGACACTAAGTGAATCAGAAAACAGACAAATACCATCCCTGCCATATAGATTATCTTATAGGAATGAAACCGCTGACTTGAATTGTGGAGTATGCACAGAGGTATCGTATATCGAGCTTATTACCTCCTGTTAATATGTTTTGTGTGTGGGAAATTGATATCATCCAGTAATGAGTTTATTTGTAGAAAGTTCCCGTACCTAGTATGTAGTTTAAAACTTAAATAAATAGGCGTCAATTATCTTGGAATCTCAATAGAACTGATAAGTGAGGTTGCCAGGACCACAAATATTATCAATGAGCACACTTTCTAATGTCACAGAAATTTGATCTTGTTTATGAAGATGTGTTTCGAGTTGTAAAAAAATTAGATTTCTATCCACACTCTTGAGGCAAATATAGGCATTGTCCAAAGACAGAAGACTAAGAAAAAATATTCGCAAAGAACTTCTAAACTCTTGTGTTTCTATCTATGTATTCAGGCCAGCCCTTGAAATTTGCTGGAGTGTAGGTGATATTAAAACCAGAGATCAGCAAACTTAAAAAAAAAAAAAAAAAAAAAAAACGTTATCGTTATATGTGCAGCGGTGTTTAATAAAGGAAGAGGATGGTTAATTAAATATTTAATGAATGGATGAAGGGAAAGATTTTGGAAGAATTTGATTTGATTATTATGGATTCTCAGGGATAATGATATTCTTTCTTCCTCTCCAGCGATGGTTACCGCTGTCTTACAGTTTTGACACGGCTGTTGAGACTCTGATGCTGGATACTTTTATGGTCCTGTGACCATAGGGGAAGGACTCCTGGAGGTTAATAATATTTTCCGTTATGGATGTTGTAACACAATTTATTGTCCATACATTATTATATATAGACTATTGCACTTAACTAATAAAGATCGTCCACTTAATTCTCGCAATACTAACTGCCACTTTCCACTAATTGAACGAAACTGAGAAAGCCCTTCCACTGATATTGCCGCGCTGAATACTCTTGCAAAACTGACTGCGGGCCTCAGAGTTACAAACTAAATAAACATGGTCTACGTGACGTTTTCCATGTAGCGGTTGACTTCTTCCCTTGAAGAAGTTATTGGCCCATGTTTTCATCCCTGCAGTCGCCAAAGGTTTTATGGTGCCTACCCTGCTTTACAATTCTCTAACAGAATACCAATAAACATCTTGCTCGAGGATTCTTTACAAATAGTTACAACAAGCTACAGAAATTCCCAGGTCAGATTTTATGGTTGGAGTAGCTTTCTGCACACTTGCGAGGAAATAACATTTTACACATAATAATTCAACACTTGTACAAGAAAAAGAACATTACACCCATGGTTATAACGAAGTTACATATTATTATTTGTTACAATCAATCTAATTAAACATGGGGGAGGCAGCTCATAAATACTGTCTCACATGTTACCCTATATAACGTAGTATAAGAATTATGAAACAATTTCTTGCCTAACAAGATCAGGTAAATTGAATAATTTTTATATTTGATCTTTTATTTTCTTTTCCACAGAAGTTAGCTCCTTGAATAGAAATGAGTTGGTAATTTAAATTACGAAAACTCTTCAATAAAAATTGATCCTAACATTTTACAGGCATAATATCTCGCGCTAAAATTTAAATTTAAAACATTTTGCTAGCTTAATTGATAATGTACAGTGACATGAATTTCATTGTTGTCCCTTCCGATTCCCGCTTGTGAGATTTGTGCGAGTTAAATCTGTTCAACTTCGCCTACAGCTAAAAAGAGGCGACAGGCGACGAACAACATGCTGGCCTGAAATTCTGCTTTTCCGCTAGGTCTAAGTAATGCTACAGTAGGTCAATAGAGAGTTTGTTCTTCCCTATTGATGATTTTAAATGCTTAAAGACGAGACAATCAACTCCACCCAGACGGTGTAGTGGTAACCATACTTGCCTCTTAGACCCAAGATTGCGGTTTGAATTCAACCCAAGATCGATGGATTTTTTCGGGCGTAAAAATCCTAAGTATGGCATCCTTCGGAAGGGAAGTAAATTTGTGGTTTCCATGTCGTAGATTTGGCAAGTAAAAGAACCTCAAGCCTGAAAGAAGAGACCTCTGAGAAACATTTATCGGCCGTTTCACTCTCTGAATTTAATGGGACGCTGATGACTTGAGATGTTAATGAACGTCCGTAAATAAAATTAAAGGAAGGCGATCTCGACACCCAGTTTGTGCACTAACGGAAATCAGGTTAAAACTGCCGCTGTCATTGAGGGGGAGGTCATGGATTAACATCAAGAACACGTTTAGAAATTCTGAACATTTCACCAGGTACTAACAATTGAAAGGTTGCACATGAGACGTATTTGTACACGGTGGGTCCCGAGACTGCAGATTCGCAAACGAAAGGACGTTCACACGCAGGTTTGCGTGTAGTTTCTTTCAAAGGTAATCACTGCTGATGAAACTTGGTTACATCATTTCAATCCTGAGAGCAAACAGCAAAGCTCTGAGTGGAAATCTCCATCACCAACACACCACAAACAAACACACACACACACACACACACACACACACACACACACACACACACACACACACACACACACACACACACACACACACAAAGCCCAAGTGTTTGCTTCTGCTGCGAAAGTTAATGATCATCGCTTTTTTCGATGTTTAAGGAATTGTTTAGCAACATGTCGTATCTACACACACAACTGTAACTACAGAGATGTTCTGAACCCTCTGCAAGACCAACTCACTTGCAAAAGGCCTTATTTCTGTGCTGGATGCTGCAGCACAATAATGCACAATCGCATATCGCAAATATTGTTGCCGAATATCTCATAAAAATTAATGTGAAATATGTCTCTCGCCCTTCCTATAGTGCAGATTTACCCCGGTGAGATTTCTCCTTTCCCTAAAATGAAGAAACTCATTTTTGGGCGGCCTTTTCCATAATTATAAGTAGTGGTTAAGACTGCGGAAGCGATACTGAAGGACCAGTATGTCTTTGAACTAGCAGAAACGTCAAGACAGTTGCATTGCACCCAACCGGGAGTACTAAAAGAAATATCATCAATGTTATAAGCAGGAGTAAAGGTATGTTGTCAGTAATATGATCATTTTTATCGAACATGCCTTATATTCATTAACAGGTTGGAACAAACACAAAAAAGCTATTAGGTATCTTAAAGTTATTGCAACATTACATAACTTTTGGCACATAGCGAATTAGTCATACGAGGGTAGGTCCATAAGTTTCCGGCCTCGCCGATAAGGATTATCACTTTCACAAAATCCTTATCTGGTGGCATAACTTATATGTTAAGTAAATAATTGCAACTGTAACTCCCGCTCCGCTGTGTTCACTTGTTCAGATATAGTTGCATACGGAAGGCTATGTGTAACAAATTGTGACAGGTTCAAAATTGATTTTAGAACTGTTATTAAGTTATTAAGTTATTAAGTTCTTCCAAAAGAAATTAAACAGCGATCGGACGGTGTATATGGGGAAGCATCCCCCTCATATTCTACCATAAAAGAATGAGTCAAACTTTTTCGAATGGGTCGAGAAAGCATTGAAGACGAAGAGCGTGCGGGTCGGTCCTTGGAGGTGCTCACTACTTAAAACATCGCTCTTGTGGAAGGAGAACTTATGGAAGACCGGCGGCTCAAAGTTACAGAAATAGCGGAAAGGTTGGACCTTTCTAAAACAACAGTCCTTCGAATTATTCATGCACATTTAAACATGAATAAGGTTAGTGCAAGATGGGTACCTAGACTTTTTTCCTTAGTGCAGAAGCAGCAACGAGTCATCTGTTGTCAGGCATTTTTGTAGCTATTCCGTGGCAATGAGAGAGAAGTTCTGCAAACCATTGTTACAGGAGATGAATCTATGGTCGTTTGTCTAAAACAGAATCAATGGAGTGGCGTAAACCCTGCGAAGCACCGACTCTAAAGGCCAGGGTC
The DNA here is from genome assembly GCA_030762175.1 of Metallyticus violacea. Taxonomy (NCBI): domain Eukaryota; kingdom Metazoa; phylum Arthropoda; class Insecta; order Mantodea; family Metallyticidae; genus Metallyticus; species Metallyticus violacea. Next base: position 97,804,254 of record CM060840.1, on the reverse strand, counting down.
ACTCAGTCAACCAAGAAGATCATTGACTTCAAGGAGGGGAACACCACAGTAAATGGGGAGTACTATGCTGGCCTGGCCTGCTGCACAGACTACGTGCTTCCATTAAAGAGAAAAGACGAGGAAAGCTGAGTGGTGGTGTGCGCCTTCTTCACGACAACGCGCCTGTGCACACAGCTCTTGTTGCAAAGGAAGCTGTGAAGAAATGTGACTTCAAGGAGATGGACCATCCGCCCTACATCCTAGATCTAGCTCCCAGTGACTATTTTCTCTTTTCAAAACTCAAGAAGGACCTTTGAGGAAGGAAATTTAAGTATGACGAAAAAGTGATGGATGCTGTATTTGTGTATTTTGCAGACAAGACTTTTGGCTATTTTTTGTGGGGAGTGAAATTTTAATTGAAAGATGTGAGAAGTGCATTGCAATAAAGTGTAACTATATTAAAAAGTGAAATATAGTTTTTGTCTTTATCATATCTAAAAATGGTTAGGCCGGAAACTTATGGACCTACTCTCGTACATATGATCACATTCTTCGTTAATATTCCATGTATATATCTGCTTATATTAAAGAAAGGCTTTTAAAGTACGGTAATAGCATGTAAAGTTTACCTAAAGAAACGGGCTGTAAACAACTTCATTTACGTTGTTAATAGTTAAGGGGAAAGACGCCGTACTCCTCGCTGATGACGTTTTCTTCGTCACTGACTTTACTGCAATCACTGCTGACCACATCTTTATCCAGTGAAATAATCAGCAGTTCCACGTGTGGTTTTAGCATTCCAACAGATTAATTTGCTTTTTGGAAGACTGTCCACTTATGAGCCACAGCACTTTGCCACTTATTCACCGATACCTACTTTACAAAGTATGCAGAGGAACGTCTTATTATTTTCGGCAGTAAATCCTTTCACTTGTGCCCAAACTAGTTCAATGGCATTAAAGTGACAATGGCAAAGTGCCGGCCTAATAACAGTATGGCCATTACTAGCGGCGATAGTGTCCATTTCATATGTGCATAATCTTGGCTTGTAGAAATTTTTGGTATCCATTTCTTGTCAGCGAAAACGCATTTCATTCTAACTTTGTTCATCAATCTGAAAATTGCACTTTCCGGTGGAAATTTAAAAATCTTTTCTACGATTTCTTTAATATATAATAATCATAAACAAATAATCTTGTTCTGTAGTACATAATTTCACTGTCTGCATACCCCATAATACATAAATACACAGCACAAAGTCTAATATTCTCTTTCTATAGAATCACACAACTTAAGTTCGGCGTGATAAATACGACTGAGAAAGCTCAATTGCCTGGCTAGAGAACATTATGATTCCAGTCATATCGGAACCGTGCTTCTAATAAAGGTCAGCAGTTGCAACTAGCATTACAAACTCAGATTGCGTAGTGGTATGAGTACAGGGTAGTAAGGAGTTATTTAGCAACTACGATTATGGACAGAAAATATGGAGGAAGAGGATATAACCATGATTTCAAAGCGGAGTAACAGCATTTACATTCCCTAGACATTGTCATTGTGGTAACTGAATGTACAGAGCTTTCATTTTAAAACTCCCAATACACAATAACTATGTATTTAGATTAGTTTAATTAACAAAAAGCACGTTAATTTAGACATTAGGGTGAACGTTTAACATCATTGTTAACTAAATTTTTACAATTAACCGTTTCAACCTCAGCCATCTCTCTGAAATTTCAAATGGCATCCCTTCCTTTTGATTCTTCAATTTGAAGGAATATGCCACTGTTACCACATTTTTGTTTGTTGTTTTTTATCGTTGTCTAGCAAAATTTGTTTATACTAAGCAAACACCCAATGCAATACTTTGAAAATGGGTTATGTTGTAAATTTTTCACATTTGTGCTTTGTTTGACCATTTGATTCATAACCTGTTATTGCTATATGTTGTTAAAAAAAATGGAAGTCTTTGATTTGCTTCAAAAATGGAAAATTTAAGAGCAGTAGTTATCCCTACAGCATAAATATTCAACTTGTGTGGTATGTCGCTGTGCCGATGAGATTAAGATATCGAACCAAGATTGCCTCGGCGGAAGACAAGCCGTATCAAATATTGTAGGATATGGTAACAAGGGATAATAACGTTATTCTAGGAACAACCGAATAAATTCTTCAAATATATAATTTTTGGCACACAAAAATGAAACATGCAAAAATGTAGAGTTATTGGAGGGGCGAGGGTAGAGTTCGAGGTGTTAATTCTGTACATCATATCATATATCAATTAAATGTGTATACCGAGGGTGTCAAAATAAATGTATACACACTTTCTCAGTAGATATTTATTTAATATATTTCAAAGTTGGACCGAAAAATAACAGTAATGTGTAGTGTGATGTTCTGTAAATAGATGTGACTCACATACATTATGATAGCGTTGCTACAACAAATTGGAGCCAAGACTATCGTTTGAATAGCTGAAAGCAATTTTGAAGTGGTATTTAAAAACCGAGAATGTTGTCAAATACCATGGCAATGGAGACATGTGCACCGAACAGAACCGCCAACGCGAGTAACAATTGCACGCATTGGAGACAAATTTGAGACTCATGGTGCGATGTTCACAAGGGCAGATCTGGGAGACCTGGCACAGCAACAAGCCCCGGATCCAAGGCAGTACCCTAGGCACTGTCCAAGGCACTGAATAGGACCAAGAGTTTCCACCGCGCTCTCCGGATCTAACTCCTTTCGACTTCTACCTATGGGGAACTCTTAAGGATATATACCGTAGAAAAACCAGCTACACTGACAGCACTTCGGGAAGAAATTGAAACAGCGTGTACTGCAGTCGCTGAGGACACTTTCGCAAAAGTTGCTCAATCAGTAGTTCAACGTACTCAGAAGTGTATCGGCGCCGATAGTGGGCATTTTGAGCAACTGTTGTAACTGTAAAAGTGTAAGATGATTAGTGCTCGTCATTTTCTTTTTGTGTGAATTCACTTTTGTTATGTTAATACAGTTTTTTCTTTGCATGAAGTGTGTCTACATTTTTTGGCACCTTCTGTAAATTGAAAATATACAAGGAATAAAAACTGCTCCTATTTTTTTTTAAATCTTTTGAGAATAAAAGTTATCTGCCCTGGTAGTGTAGTGGTAAGCATATTTTTCTCCTAAACCCAAGATCGCAGGTTTAATCCCGGCCAAGATAAATTACTTTTTTCTTACGTAAAAATCCTAAATATGGCTTCCTTTGGAAGGGAAGTAAAGCCAAGGTCCCATGTCGTACATTTGCCTCAAGCCTGAAAGAAGAGACCTATGAGCAAAATTTATCGGTTGTTTCAGGCCCTGAATTGATGACTTGAGATGTTAAAGTGTGTCCGTAAATAATCCAAATTAACAACAACAATAAAAATTATTTGCAAATATAACACTTCGTGAACAAGAAAGCATCAAAAAGTACGTTACTTATTCAAATTTTCAAGAGAAACGAATTTAAGAGTATGAACTTTCAACGGAAACATTGGCAAATTTCTTCTTTACTAAGGAGGTTAATTGCATTAAAACACGTTAGACGTGAAAGAGGATCTCTACAGAAATCTGTTTAAAAGACTGCGTGGTTCAATTTATACTGAAATATTTTAATTTTCTTTACTCTTTGTGTTAAAATGCTGAGAGGACAGTGTTGGTTGAAAAGAACTAAACCAATAAATGGCGGTAGAGATAAACAAGAATCCATAAGTTAAGCTAAAAAATTATTACTATTAAATTAAACGAACCTTTTCTGCTATTTAATTGCTATTATTGTGATCACTGAAATAAAAAATGCGTTTTGGTAAAATTAACAACTATGTGTCCTTTATATAAATTTAAAGATTTATGACGAGCTGTTTTCTGAAGCACCAAAGTACATTTTATTTCTACCTGCCTTTCCAGTTTTCATGCTTCTTCTAGACAGCTATGCACGTCACTGCTAATACAAAAGCAGTTCTTCCGTCAAACAAGCAGCGTAATGTTTCCTTATTTTCTCGTTACTAGCATCATGGGGTAGATTGGCGAGGTACCTACACACAGATAACCCTCTATAGGGAGGGACCTTGGAGGCCAATGTCTCGCAGTAAAACAATTGACTGTTATTACCAGTGACCTTCCACATGTAGGACATTCAGTGTCAAGCTCTTGGATGCTCGCTCCATTTTTCAGGGGAGTCAAATCTATATAATAATAATTTTGTTTATGTCCTTCAAATATCATCACTCCTTTTTTTAGAAAGCAAGTGCAAATATACTGATATGCACAATTAGGTAATATTTGAGAATAGGTTACCTTGTTAATTCATTTGTGTTTCCCAGAACTTCACTAGGGGTGAAGGATGTCGGGAATTATATTTAAAAGTTTTATTTTAATTGCCCCACGTTGTGAACACCATTTCAAGGTGTTATTACTAGTATATGGGAGGATCGTTGATTATTAAGAGGGAGGGTGAAATGATTGTGGAAAATGGGTATGGCGAAAGAGTGAAGAAGAAGATAGAGAGGAAGTAAAGTAAAATATAATAAACTTGTTATAAAAACTATTATAATTAATGACTCTACTGATATTATTATTGTTATTGTTAACGATGTCAAAGTAATGAATTGGTAGAGTAAAGGGTACATTGATAAATATCAATTAGATTCGTAAACAAAGAATATAATTAGTGTTAAAATTTGACTAGTATAAGATATAACTGTGAAATTTACACGTGTATATTTATAAAGATGATATAATATAGAAAGACATGGATATAATATGGAAAATAAAGAAACATATAAGATCAATAGATATATAATATATAGATTTATACAAATATAGACAGGAATAGATACATATATAAGTAGTAAAATAAAAGTATATAAGAAATGTGCTGGTCACCTGTACAGTTTCTACCGGATACCGGTGAATGGTAATTTATTAATTTAGAGTTAAAGATTAAGTGGAAGTAGTAGAAGTAGTAGCTGGTTTCCGGCACTTAGGAAGTAGTTGAAGGGAATGTAATTTTGTTATTTATCAAATGTTTTATTTTTGTTATTTTAGTAAATTTGTAATTGTAACCTAGTTATAAGGTATCATCTGAAAAATAATAATGTAAGAATATAATTTGGTAATTTAGAAATGAAGTGTAAGAGTTTGCAACACACGTCTCCAGGTGTAGAGAACAAAATTATGTCAGATTATTATTATTATTATTATTATTATTATTATTATTATTATTATTATTAAGGAGGGAGGATGATTAATGAGGTTTTTTTGTTTAAGAGGAACTTAACCAACAGGTTCTAATACGCTAATTAAATGAAGTATCTATCCTCTTCTACTCGTACCTTCCTCACTTCTTTCAGAACTGCGCCTAACTAAACCTTATGGCTTGGATGTTTACAGACAATGGCTTGCCCGGGGTGAAAGAGATGTTGCAGAGGGAACTGGTAAGAGGTTACTCCGGTGTTAGATTTATTCATGACGTTTAATTTGTCATCATCACAGAAATACGTACACTGTTGCAATATCTTCCGGTGGATGAAGAGAGAGATTAAAAGTTTTGCCGTTGAACGGACTCGAACTCGAAACTGACAATATCAATATTCATTTCCCACATCTGATATCTGATTTCCGACGGCAGTTATTAGATCAGCTGTGACATTCAACGGCCATTTTACTTTGAAGCACTTAATAGTCTTGCAAACTTTATAACCATGTGCGCCTTTCGCTAGTCCGCGATTTATCACTGCTGTCGTATGTCTATCGCTGCTCACTGATCATGCATTCTAGTGTATCACTACTAGGCTTCAATACTTATTCTTTTACTTACTGACCCTGGCGTCTAATTCCGACAATTTTTGTGATCCTTAAAGCTGGGTTATTGTATTTAATGTTACAAGGCTTACTTTTTTGGTCAAAACTTGCTTGGCTATATTTTCCCTATATATCTTTCGCTATTTACGATTGGTATTTCTTAAGCGTCTGTACCAGGGTTTTTATTTTGTTAAGACCGTTAGTTTTACATAAGGGGAGAAAAGTTACTGACCTCTTTTGTTATTCAACAATATTACAACCACTCTGGTGTCCTACAAAATGAAACTGTCATAGCGGTACGGCTTTATTGTTCTTAAAATCCTCTCTCCGTCTAAAAGGAACAGAGTCACCCATAGAAATATCTGACAATGGACGGCAAGATTTGGGTCCTCCGTTGACTAGCAAAGTGTTCTGGTGTTTATGGGCGGGCAATAAAATTTTATGGCATACTAGTATCGTCTTGAGGGAATATAACAAAATGAATACAAAACATACATCGCAATTACATTATAATATATATAACTTAAAATGCACTAAGGCGTGCCACATTTAAAGTGAAGAACGCATAAAAACACCGTTAGATGCACTGTAAGACAACGTGGAACACTGTAGAACACTGTAGTGGTTACTATATTTCGAGCAAGGATGGGCTCTTGATCGCGTAGATGGAAACAAGGACTAAGTCTAGTACATCGTACGGCTTGTGTGCCTTCCTTACAGTCTGCTGAGTTGGCAGCTTAATTGGAAACTTAATTCCACGTTTGTTTCTCAACCTACACCTGGGTCTTATCCCTGCAATAGAACAAAATGTAAAACTTGTACCTTAATAACGCCCAGTACATCCTTCTTCAGTCCTATAGTTAAGTCAGAATTCAAAATTCACATTTTTGCTAATTGTGTCTTCACCAACGTGGTATACATGCTCCAATGTAAATTTTGCCCTGCTTTCTACATTGGTTTAACCTCCACCGCAGTTTCACTCAGAATGAACAATCACAGACGCTCTGTCAAAACCTGTTCTTCTTTGCCCGTAGCCCAACATGCCAACCTTCACCATTCTGCTTTCGATACTTGTTTTGCTTTAATTCTCATAGATGCCGTACTTCCTGATTCTCCTACCAGTGCTCTCCGAGACAGAGAGATGGCAGCGATTGTTCTTCACAAGGCACGTACCCCTCCGGGCTTGAACATCTCTCTTTAGGGAGAGGAAAAAAAAAAAAAAAAAACCTGCATCTTGAAAGTTCATTTTTTTTTGTTATGTTGGTTTCTCTGGCTGCCAACTCAGCAGACTGTAAGGAACGCACACAAGCCGTACGATATACTAGACTTAGTTTTTGTTCTCCTTCTGCGCGATCAAGAGCCCATCCTGGCTCGAAATATAGTAACCACTACAGTGTTCTACAGTGTTCCACGTTGTCTTACAGTGCATCTAACAGTGTTTTTTAGTGTTTTTATGTGTTCTTCACTTTAAATGTGGCACGCCTTACTGCATTTAAGTTGTGTCATGTCTCCTAAAGAGAACTTTTTACATTCCTTTTAAAAGAATTTATACCGTCTGGTTGATTATTTTAAATCTTATCTTTTCGTGTTGTCAGCTATTGTGAATGTCTGCTTGCTTCTATTCTACTATAATTGTTTCTCCTTAAGTGTGTTTTTGTTGTGGACCCATTTTACTCATTTCCCTTGCAAGTTTTTACGAGCGTTTTTACGTCTTAACTATACTTCTGACTTTTTATTGATGCGCTCCATTTTCACCCGGAGCTTTGCCTACGTTTATGGTTTAAGCCCAGAGTTCCCTCAGTGAACATGACCCATTTGATTCCTTTCCCCATTCACTTTTGGTTACGTAAATGTTCCTTCCACTCCTCATCATTAGCCATATATACCAGCCATGTCAGATTTCTAACTCGCTGTGTACAAACTGGTATCTGCCCTAATGGTTTAATCATCAAACTGCCATTATCAGGGATACACCCTGGGGTTCGTAATCATTTCTCTGTATTTCAATATGTTATATCACGGCAATTTCTGCTTTTTGTGCGTGCTCAAATGCAAGGAATCCAGCAATTCCATTTATCTAAACTTGTAAGCTACATTAAACTCATACTTTTAACTTCGTTTTACTACATTGATGATATTCTTCACACTCTCTCTGCTGCCTGCTCGAAATTGTGTGATCTGGATTCACACCATCTGCGCAAGTTATCGACTTTGTATATTCATCACTGCAAAGCACTGGGCATTGGACGTGTACTCCAGTTCCTTAAGAATATTCCCATACTCAGCGATACCCCAGCTTTAGCCTCGTTGTTTAATCTGCCACGTCCAGCTAAGCTCAGTGCGAAGCCCCAGATGCCGCAAGATACCAAGAAAGATTTAAAGCTCCAGGTGATCAATTTGTCTACATACCAGCTATCTGATTCTGAACAGGCTTTGTTACAGAAGGGGTTGTCGTTTGTACCAGTTCCGAAGTTTAACAGGTTTCGCCTGATTACTGACGCTGTGAGATTTTGCCGCCAGCTTCGCTGGAGATATTTTTGACATGTTCATCCATCGAGCTCTACTCCCACCATTAACCCCAGTTTACTCCAATTTCGTCCTCCATCTACCAATGAACCACCAGCCTTAGCTTCCTCACACCCGATTGAACGGTTTATAGACAAATTTCTAGAAGAAATCAGTCATCCTAGACTCTTGAAGATGCTTCATTTAAAAGATAACCTCTCTCCTAATCAAAGGGTTTTGTTAAGAAGGATATCTTCTAACCCGGACATCATCATCTTACCGGCTGATAAAGGTTCATCAGTTGTAGTTATAGATCGATCAACCTACCTTCAGGAAGCCTTCAAACAGCTGCATAACAGGGAACATTACTCTATCTTAACTCAAGATTCTACTCATGATTTCAATTTTAAAATTCAACAATTTGTAGCTACACGAGCCCCCAGTGAGGACTTTACTCAAACTGAAATTGCATTTTTAACTCCTGTTTCTCCCCGCACTCCCATTTACTTTCTCCCGAAAATCCATAATGCAGGATGTCCTGGACGCCCTATTGTTGCTAGCTATGGCAGCCCTACCGAAAGAATTTCAGCCTTGGTAGACTTTTACATTAAACCTATAGCCTCGTCCAGGCCCTCTTACATAAAAGATTCCTTCCACTTTCTTGAAGTTTTAAAGGGTGTGACAGATCAGTTTGAAGACATCCTGTTGGTTACTGTGGATGTGTCCTCCTTGTACACAAACATTTCACATGATGAAGGACTGGAAGCGATTACACATTTCTTAAACATGCGCAATTCACCCCATGTTCCCTCCACTGAGTTTATCCGCCAGTTAGCACATCTTGTACTTACTCATAACAGTTTTGCTTTTGAAGGTCAACACTTCCTTCAAATCAAAGGGACAGCGATGGGCACCAGAATGGCCCCTTCCTATGAAAATTT